>WMED01018604.1:0-12651 GCA_019650415.1 Pipa parva | reverse complement strand
TAAAAATTAACATTTGTGTCATTCTCAAAACTTTTGGCCATGACTGTAGTAACTATAAATACATTTAAGCTATTTTCATTACTTGTTGTTACTGTTTTAATGACTAGAGAACACATTTATTTTAGGACTGGACAGCTCCATAGATAGTTACCCAGTAGAAATCCATGGGAAATAATCAGGCATGTCCATTTTTTATTATTCATTCATACAGTACAACACTGATATATTACACAGCGTTTTACATTCATTTCAGTCCCTGCCCCGTGGAGCTTACAATCTACTTTCCCTATTCGGTCACATACATAGACAGACACAGATGTATGTATTTGGATTGTGGGAAGAAACCCACACAGGTGCGGGGAAAACGGGGTTATTCACTAATGTCCGAATTATTGCGTATAGGTGTGAAATCGCCAGATAAACACAGTCGCAATAGGCTGCTACTGTTGCAGTCACCTCTTTATAATGAGAATATTGTTGCAATCACAACTTTATTATGGGAAAATTGTCACAATCTTAACATTAAAAAATTGTCGCGACTTTACAGTGGAGAAATTGTTGCAGATTTTCTATGGGAATTCGCTGTTTGCAAATTCGACAGTCAAATTTGCACCTTAGTGAATAACCCCCTAACTCCATGCAGATGAAGTCCAGGGTGGAATTGAACCTGGTGCTGCAAGGCAGCATTGTTAACCACTGAGCCTCCGCACTGTCCAGTCTTGGGTTGGCAAAGGATTGTATACTCCATCGCATTTGTGTGAATGTTTGTAATTTTATATGTAAATGTGGCCCACTAATCACACACCATTGCGCTAGTCATGCCTAAAGATGAAATAATTGTCGGGCAGCAGCCTTGAGGAATTATTTACCTCATCTGTTCCTAATAATTCATTCCAAGACAAGATTCAACAAGATTCACTAATGCATCCATCTTGTCAGTGGGCACATTTAGGGACAAAGATGCATTTATTCTCAATAAATGGTTAGGATTAGTGCAGAAAAACATCAATCACCTGTTCATTTTCAGTAAAATGTCAGAAAAGCAGCCAAGCAAATGCAGTGAATCCGGAGCACTTACTCGCGGAAACTGTGTGTACATTTCCATCTGTATTGCAACAGCCAATAAAAGATGTTTGGCTGATCCAATAATCCAATCAATTTTAATTTCATATTTGCAAGAATAATTTATATTTGCCAAGCTTGTTTATTTGTTTAATCTCTTACCACCCATGAAGGGAGGATATGCTATGACCCTACTTCATTCTGCATTACTATTACTATGTAATATGTCTATAATTGATAGGATGTCAAATAAAGGCATATTGGCTAGAGAAATGAATGTGGCTAGAGAAAGCAAGTCTTGGAGGAAAATGTAGGCTTTCCCTCTCCACCTTAAATCATGATTATTGTCTTAAAGAACAACTGAAGTCTCCTAATAAAACACATTTGTTCATTAAGCCGACAATCTTTTTCTTTTAGGCCACCTACTTGATTATTTCTGCAGGAAATATTTCACAACTACATGGCAGCCTTTGTAGCAATTCAGCTCCAACTCCCCTGCTGAGAAAGCTGTTGTCCTGGGCATTGGCTTCAACAGAGCATGTGTGAAAACCAGCAGTGAGCGTATTCCTCATTGATATTCACAGTTTAAAAGACCATGTGACATTTCCCAACCAGTCACATGCAAAGACTGCACAGGTCAGAAAACTTTTATGACAACCAATCGGCATTTAGCATTCACTGGTCAACAGTTACATCATGCAAAGCTGGGCCAGTGGCTAAGTATCTAAGGATGCTCCTCTGTCTTTTTCCTCAGTGGATCAGAATAGAAATCTGAAACTGTGTCCTGATATTGTCAACATTAATTAAATATTTCTCAGTCCAATAAAGCCCTTTGGCTTACATGCCTGGGAAAGAAATAATACCAGATATCAAATTATCAAAGTAGGAAGAGAAAAATACATGTCTTCTATTGTCCTTGATCATGGTCATTTAGCTTTTGTCAGACAGAATCCTGCGAAACCCAGCGTTTCAATCATTAAAAAAATGGAAAGGATTTCTAAATGTTAAAATAGTTTTTACTGACATTAAATAATTCTAAAAAAAATTTCCATAATCATTACAGTCATTTTATTTCTACTAAACATGTGTTGAATTTGCATTGACAATTATTTGTTTCCATTCTGCCTCAGAGCAGAATTTTAGGATAATCAATGAGCTCGAAAAAAAAACAATTACCCTGACGACCATTGCACCTGGGCAGTTGTAGAGAAGGTGACTTTTTCTTTTGGTAAAATATCGAGAAGACGTATACCGTTTTGTAAAATAAAAAAAATCCCTTCCTGCAGTATTTTATATTTTTGTCAATAAATTGCGTTTTTGTATTTTTTTTTTTTCTCGTGATGTTGCTGGAAATTTCATTTTATTTCTCTAGCGTTTTATTTCTGGATAAATAAATAATGAACTAGAGTTCCAGGAAAGTCATTTAAATTTAGAATCAGCTATATTTTTCCACGTTTATTTACATTGTTTTGGCTTTAAGCACAAATTTGCTTTGAATACACAATTGCCCCGCTTTCTTTAGCGTGAACAAAATTTCAACACTCACTTGAGATTCTGCATTGAACTGGAAGCAACTATTTACTTTTATTGTCTGAAATTAAAGATAATGGCTAAAAACTGGAAGAGGCGATATTTTAACACCAAGCCCGTTCTCTAACCAGGTTTCAAATTTTTATTTTTTTTAAATTTTAAAGGTTAATAAGGTTTAATTAAACAAAATTAATCAGGTTCAATATTTTTTCACGCCGGCAAAATTCTTCCTTTGGCTGTGGGCTAACAATATTATTTGCTCTGTTAATGCCAGGGGTAGGAATAAATTAGATATTGATACCGCCAGCTATTTCTTGGAGCTGATGAATCCAAGAAAAGCAAATATATTCATTTTGCAGTTGTTATTAGCAGTGTAAATATCATACAGTCTTTGGCAATGCTTAATGTTTAGAGAGGCACTGACCCACCATCTCTGCTGAACCATTCTTGAAGATATCCTACATTTAACCCTCTGAATGAGGCAAATTGCTTCAGTTTTCAAAGACCAATGAAAAGTTCACGACTCATAGAAAATGTTTGACGAACCCCCTGATTTTCTGCAGAATTGAAGATCATATAAATTGTTGGGTAATTGTGTAAATTTGCCACCACTGGGCAATTTTTCCACTTTGGCACATTCATCATTATTTATCTGGTGTGGAAAATTCATGTTCAAATCAACAGTTAAAGTGCGTTTAAACAACACTTCGCTACTCCACTTTCAGGGGTTCCTCAAAGACTTCTCTGCGATGGAAACAAGATGGCTACCTGACGTATTTGTGTCAAAGCAAATTGTCCATCTTTAATATGTAACCTTAGGCCATTGTGTTTCAAGGATCCCACAAAGACAGTAAAGTCGTCACTTTTCCTACACAACGAAAGAATTTTTTGATTAAAAGCGCGCACTTCAGTGTTTGTTGGGAATTGCTACATTTTACATTTAATGGTATATTGAAAAAAACCCCAAAATGATCCTATTCCTATTCTAAAATACCCACCGCTGCCTTTTACATGAATATTTCTATACTTGCAGCTCCAGCTATAATCTACACAATCCATATGTCTACATGTCTACATTTGCAGTGGAAGCACTTTTTTATATTCCTATCATCTTTCCTTTTTATATTTCTATTTTAAATGAGAACTAAAGTGCTTTAAGACAAAAGGGAAACCTAAGTGGGGAGGGGGAAAATACTTACTGATAGGGTTTGTTTGCTCCATCGCTGCCTCCTGCTCTCACTAGCAAGCTGATCTGACTTACACTGCAAAAATGCCATCCTCTTCACTCCCTGCTTCCTGTTGGATTTTTGTGGAGTTGAGCAAGCGCAGAAGCAGAATTTTTATGTAAATAATCACTGAATTACTTTTTATCACTGGAGATCTTAGAGCTGAGTCACACATGGTATTTTCGATGCTGCTGTTTTTTTCAGAGACAAATACTGATGATCAATTTCCCCAACAGCCACAATAATACTCTCCTCCCCTTTACATGTTTGTATGTTGTAAGCAAGAATTTAATACATTTTCTTAAAAAAAACTTATTTTTTTAAAATGATTTACAAAAACGGTGTTTATCTCTCTCCTAACTGTATGTAAAAGGATTTGTTTCCTAGGATCACTACACCTAAGCAACCAGAAAATACAATGATTGTAAAGCTTGCTTATTAGTACTGATATTACAAGTTTTCTATTTATTTTAATTCTGGTACAACCTATGAAGCTGCTGTTGGTTGTTTGGTTGCAAAGACAATTGGTCCTAACAAAAAAAAAAAATAGCAAATTTCTGAATTGGAAAGGTTTCAATAATAAAATAAATAGATTCCAAATATACATAAAAAAAGGAACAAATAAGACATATTTTAGGATAAACTATATGGCAACACCACTGTTTATCATGTCAATAAAAACATTTCAAATGACAAAGCTCTGAGAGTCCTTAATTACTCCGTTGTTGAGATATTACAAAACAAAGCAAGTGTTCCTGCAGGAATGGAAATAAAAGCCCTGGGATTTTAAATATGCACATTTATTAAATCGAGATATTCTGAGGATCTGCAGTACACTCATTTAGTAGGAATAAAATGCCAATAGATACGTTAAAACAGGATAATATGGTGCAATAGTACTTCTTTTAACAATTAGTTTTTGCATTTTTTTTTTAACTGTTTTTAACTAGGCAGACGTATAACGCTACCATATGTCTTGTTTTATATTTATTCTTTGTGAAAAGAAATAAAAAAATCCCGGTAGAGTATGCTTTAAGAGTGCGCTTTCCCGAGATTTATAGGATAGCGCAATAAATAAAAGCTGAATTTGAGTAATGGGATGACAGTTACTTCCCTTGTAAGGATGGTTATAACGCTACTTTAAATTATTATTATTAATAATAATTATAATTAATTAAATACACAAAACAAGTGTAAAATAGTTGCTGTAATTTCACTGCAGAGCACAGTTCAATATCTACCTTACAGTATAGGGGGATACAGAAGCACAAAATGTAACTGTTGCATTTGTATGGTGTGAGTCCCTAGACACATACTGTATGTGTTAATGAGAGAGTGTTGTGGAATTTGGCAGGTGAAGCGAATTCACATACATTCACTGAAACACACCAACATTTTACACTCCTTATTCACCAATCAGTGCATTCTTTTGGCGAAGAAGTGAATGCCAACAGACGCTATTTCAGGACCCCCGTGCTGCAAGGCAGCAGTGCTAACCACCGAGCCACCGCACAGTTGTGACAGCAAAGGTTTATTAAAGATGTTTTATAAAATATATGCAATATTTATAAACTAGTTCAGTTAGAAGCATTAATCTCACAGCATAGACGTGGATTATATGCAGATTCATTGAAATGGTTTAGTCCTTTAACAGTCAAAATGAGCTGAATTTTTATCCCATGTCTAATATTTGTTCCAAATGACTCTTATACACCATCTGCGCCATATTTACCGACCCTGGTGACATCACTAAATAAAAGCTCCAATCTGAAGACATATCCTCAAACATGCATCCGGTGGAGCATGTACCATAGGGGTGCACATTATTAATAGTAGTATTATATGTTATTTATAAAGTGCCAACATTTTCTGCAGCGCTGTATGGTATGTTGAGAGGTACAAACAACGTAATACAAACTGAGAGGTCAGAGGACCCTGCTTTTGCCAGTTTATAATCAAACCCTCTCACACAATAAAGTGCTTAATCATAGATTTTTAGCAATTCCAGCATCTAGAGGATGATTCCGATGTCTCCAGAGTAGGATAACATATTTTGTTTAATCTCTTATAGCATACTAAATAAAATATACTCTCTGTCTGACTATAAAACATGTTGGCTCTGATTTAATAAAAGTTCAGGAATGCTTAACAGCTGTAATATGTCATTAGAAATCCTCTGGTTGATGCTGAACTACCACTCCCAGTGTCCATCCTTTATCACCTATTGCCCTTGGTTACGCCATTCCTACAATTCTAGAAAGGTTTTCCAAGACAGTCCATTTTGTGTAAATCTCATTTCTAGGCAATAATTAGAAATAATATGGAATATTCAACACTTTTCAGTGTTTCACCAACTGAGGCATTCATTTTAGCTAGGACACCAGTAAATAAAGTTACTTATCTGTAGCTAATAAATGAATTCCACTTAGTTTATGTATTATTATATCATGTGACTGTAATCAATGACAAAGGCAAGAACCTAACCTGTTGGTCACCTGACTGCATTTTCAGTAATAATATCTAACAGGAATGCAGTGGTCTACACCAAACAATACATAGGCAGCAGAGCTTATGATTGCATCAGGGCCATTGAAATGTTCTTGACTAATTTTGAAAGCTAGTCCATATTTACACCACTGACCAGTTTTTAGTCTTCTTGAGCCTTTGTCCTAAGTCTACTCTTGCTCTTTTTAAGAAGCCATTTTATTGGGAAGCAGTAAGTTTATTTAATCCCTGCTCAAAATGACTTAGGGGGGAATTCACGATAGTTCGAAGTGAGGTGCAGAGTCTTCACCTCACTTCAGACTGACTGATATGCTCTCGCTGATGTCCTGCACGTGGACATCAGCGAGTGCTTTAAAGGGATTCCAGTCTTGGCGAGACCAAAAGAGTTGCCTCGCCGAGACTGGAATCCCTTTAAAGCGCTCGCTGATGTCTGCGTGCAGGACATCAGCGAGAGCACGTCAGTCCGAAGTGAGGCGAAGACTCCACACCTCACTTTGGATTATCGTGAATTCCCCTCTTAATCTCATTTGCAGCAAAAAGACACCCTTCCCGTTATGCCCTAAGGCATGGGCATACTATTACACAACAGGACTGGAGTGTGGCTTCTCTTAAAGTGGAACTACTGTATAGTCAGATTACATCTTCTTGCAGTACTATAGTGAGTGAGAAGTGTTTCTCCCCAGTAGTTGTTTCATGTGACACAGAATGATTGAGTAGGCAGCACTGATAAACTCCCGCACCAGGAAATGTGTGTGTGACATGTACTGGCCAGTTTTCCATGAAACGGTACCTCCCCCTCACATTTTTGCCCTGCTTACTACTTAGCACATGTGCACAAGTTATCGTTTCCTTTGTAATTTCCTGTAAACAAGCTTAATTTATGAGGCCAAAGGTCAGCACATTGTTTAACCAATAGCAGTAAGGCAGCTTTTTCTTTTCATGTTGCCTGACTTGCAGAACAGAACGAGGAGGGAGAGCGGGGGAGGAAAATGTCAGCTCTTAGGAAAACTAATTAAGGGAAATAAACGGCAAGTATTATTTCTCCCCTAAATGCTTTTTAACTATTTGTGTTAGCAATTGGCATACTATAAAGGAGTTTTATATGCATGTGCGCAATTATATCAGCACTATAGTGCCCCTTTAACCACATCAGTGTTTACATTGGTTAGTAAAATAAGTCTACAGAGCTCCCGCACTTCACCAATAACCATCTCAGAAAGGTTTGGACTTTTCTGCAAGGGAACTCCCATCTCATAGCCCCTGGAATACCCTTTCCAATGGTGGTCACTGGGCTGAAGGCAGGAAGATCTGAAATGTAACTTGTATTGTAGACAAATTTATCACGGACCACTAACAGGATGCTGTGACACACTGCTGCACTGTAACAAAATGTGGAAATCCTGTGGGACCTGGAACAGCAGGAATAGCAAAACCACAGGTAGGAAATGAGATATTTAGGAACAGGAATTGAAGACATGAAACTGCAGAGTAGGAAAATGGTAGACATGCTGGACCAGTACACAGAAAATGCTACAAAACCACACACACGCACACAGCTCCAACAGGAAGATGTTATAACCAAAGTCAGTCACACTGCACCAAGGCATCACCAGCAATTTAAATATCCCACTACTGCATCAGAGGACCGATGGGTGTCAGGGATTGTGGGAACAGTAAAGCAACGCTGAGACATTTTACAAGTCAGTAACCAGTCGACTTGTGTCACACTTCCACTGTTAGAATATAATATAGCAATGCTTTCTAACAATGCAAATTATGGAGATTGTTAGCATTGGTCAATAATTATTTTATATTTACAATGCTACAATGCCCTAAAGAGTGGTATAGACTCTGGTATTCATAGACTGAACCAATGTGTACTCCAAATCTAATATAGTCATTAAAGGAGAAGGTTAGTAATAGAGTCGGCTGTAGGCCTAAACAATTCAGTTTTATTCCAAGCTATAGGATGGTAACTGCACTATGGTTTTATAGGATACTTGTCTATGCAGTGTAGAAGGTGCCCTCTTCTACTTAACACAAGGTCAGGAAAGGACTTAAAATAGATGAATGTGGCTCTGACCAAGGTGAGACTCTTTCATGGTTCCTCAGGCTGAATTTAGCATCAGTTACATACTCTGTAAGGTCATGTGCAAGCAACGCTCATAATTCTACCTCGCCTCCCATATGTTCTTTAGAAAGAAAAATAATGTGTCCTTAACTTTCTTATCTAAAGCATAATCCAGTTACACTGAATATACAAAACCTCCGGGACATTTTACTTAAATAGACTGACCAGGTGAATTCAGGCAAATGATGCTAATTATTTTTTACTCCTCAAAATCCACTCCGCCATCGGCCAAGCTGTAAGATAGGAGATAGTTATTTTTCATGAGACCTTTGATACATGGATTGTGTGTGCGTGATGGTGGGATGGTCCAGAAAAACTCTATGCCTGACATTACATCCAATGGCAGACAAGAAGTCATTTACTGAAGGTTGGTTAAGTGTGTAGCCCTGGTAAACTCTTTATGTTCCCAGGTTTACCATTTCTACTAATTTAATATTTAGCTTTTCCCATTTTGGTTGTGTGGAGCGCCCCCATCTACCTCCAGAGAAATAGCATCTTGTTTACCAGCTCTGTAAACTGGTTTTGGTTGGATTTGACCTGTAAGCCAGAGCTTTTACATTACTTCCCCTCTGGGTGAGGATATGGAAGATTCTAGGGAACCAGGCTAGGGTAACGTAAACAGGTTAGCTCGCCTTAGGGGTGAGAGTGAGAGAGTAGGCCATTTATCTGGGTAGCCCAAAACCCCAACAGGAGGATAGTGGCCTAGGGGGCCTGTGCATGTTCCTCTGGGTGAGGGTGCACAGCACAGGAGATGCTGCAGGACAGGTTTAGGGATCAGGAGAGAGCCCAGTCAGAGAAGGAAAGCCTCTGAGGTTCCCTCCCAGGTGAGTGGGACTGTCCTGGATTCCCCTGGGAGCCATGCTACAGGCTGTTGGTGGTGTTTGTGGACCAGAGGGTAAATATGTGCAGTGCTCTGTGTGATTACATATATTATGCTATAAATATATATATCTGTGCATTCACCGCTGTGCTCCCTGCCTGTAACTATATATTGTTGGTAATATATATGGGTAATTGTACATATCTGCATTTATCACTGTTCCACTGGGATTGCACATATCTGCATTCATGTCCAGTATTTATATAAGGAGAAATATCAATGTGTAACTGATGATGTTGAACTATGCTGCTATGTTAATAAAGACTGTTATTCTGTTTCAGTAAGAACTACTGGCACGCTGTGTCATTTATTGGATTCTCCACTCATATATCACTCCAGTCTGTAAGTCTGTAAGCAGGGCCTCTCCCCTGGGATATGGGTTAACTGAGGCTTATGGGAAATGAAGGACATATTGGGGCATAATATGAGATGTGCCAGAAAATCCGTTACAAGTGCATAAGGTGAGAGAAGAAAAAGGTGAGACAGAACCATACAAAGACAAGAGAATAAGAGGTTAAAGACAACAGGTGTGCCTGGATGGAAGCGGGTGAACAGGTGGTACTGTCTGATCAGGATCATATTTATCAATGTGTGAATTGTCATATAGATGTGTTAATCTGTCACAATTCTCCACTGATATAACGGATTAATACACCCACAGTTTCGAACTTTACAGTAACAATGTATTTAAACAACACTTTGCATCCATTGGCTTTTGAACGTGACATCGCTTCAGGTTTTCGTCATGCGTGGAAGTGCGAATTTGCCGAGGTTTAATGACGTGAATTTTCAGACTTTTGACTTGGAGGGTTCATGGTAGGGTTCCCTGTATGGTGTAACAATTTACTGAAAAGCCCTAGAGAATATACTGACAAAAGGACCGCAATACCTAATGATTGTAAATAACAATTGTCATTTCAACCACTATCACTGCTGACAATTCCAGCCACCAAAATTTGAAAAAAAAATGGTGGAGTTGTCTTGGTTATTCCTGCCTATTGTAGGTATGTTGCTATTTATAGAGAGAATGGCAGTTTTAGTTACATTGTCACATCTTTGCAATGTGCCCGTTTATTTGTGACAATGCGCCATCTCTACTATTCACCGGCAACACTCAGAAATGACTATGTGGATATCTGCATCATCGCAGCAGGAATACACAGTGAAGAAGCAGTATTGACGTCACACAGGCACATTAACGCTGTGGGGCTTACTCATGGGAGTCCGAACAGTCGCATAAAGACCCAAACTCACAATATTTTGCCACTTTCCCATTTTACGATATTTGCTTTCAGCAAGGGTTGGAGTCTGTCAACGTAGCAAATTTGGCAAGGCATGCTGTATTGAATTCGCCAGTTTTACTTAATCAGATTAAAGAGAAGTGGCAAATTAGGGGGTTGATGGCAGGGCTTATATTGTCCCGCTGACTACACACCCCTACTCGAGAAACTGCGTCTGACACTGTTTGCGTTTTCATTAAGGGAATCGGCTCTTTAGTGAACAAGGAGTAGAGAACTTGTGATTTTTGGAGCGTAAACAACACAAAAGTACGCAACTTCACTTCGACAGCTTCGCATAATGAAATAAGTTTCACTCGTAAAGCGAATCACTTTCCTTTGTATATGACTGAATGCAACTACTGTAAATGCAGTGGTGTGTCCAGATCAATATTCTGGGGTGTTACGTTTCATAAAAATCGCATGCAGTTGCCTGGTGTGACGCAGCAGAATTTAGTACATTTTTTACACTTTTAGAATCACCTAGATTTGATTATACTGAAAATACCAATGCGCGTGAGACCTAAGAGGCGATGGGCACACTACTAGGTATGGCGGGACATTGTACACCACTGAATTATCACTTGCAGCATCCTTCCATCAAACTGCAGTCAATCAACAGATGGACAGCCACAGGTTGAAGAGTCCAGCCAAATATATAAATAAATGTATATATAATATATATATATATTTTCCCATAGATGCGCACTGTACAGCACTGGAGACCTTTTTTCTCGTGAAAGAGTTAATACTGAAGGCTACATTTTTTTTTCTTTTTTGCTAATGTAAATCAGATGAAGGGGAAAAAAACTGACAAGTTTTCCTATTAAAAAATAATTGTAATCAGGGTGCCGTTTTGAAGAGAAAGCGATGAAGGGAGATAGACGGACAGTGCGGAGAGATGGATCGTTTTAATTTGCACCAATTAAATTGAGGTTCAGAGGACCATCTTCTTCAATCTTCATGAATACTTTATTTTCTGGCTGCTCTGGAGCTATTAAGAAGAATGATTGAGTCAGGAGTTTTACATGGAATCCATGATGAAATATCACCTTTCCTGGAACTCTTTAAACACCTCTTCTGTGCACCTTTATGTTCGGATCAGATTCACTCTGTTCCTCACTCTGTTCTTCACTCTGCTACAAGACAAATACCTTGGCGGTACCTAAAAAGATTGAAACGCTTACTTCGAACAGAGTTTTAGCACAAACACACAGGGGCATCAAAAGTGATTATTCGACTGTTGAAGTGAATTTGCGTCACTCCGGGTTGCGTTGTTCCGTTGGTCGCTAATTCTCTACGACTTATTCACTAAGTGGTGGATTCCCGTAACAATAAGGCAAACCCCCTAATTTACCACTTTGATCTATTTTGACAGAGTCCAACGCTTGATAAATAAATATTTACTGGTGCACGAGAACGCAACGTGGCGCAAAGAGCTCCATTTGTTTGTGACCATCGCAACATCCATATTGGTCACGAATTAGCCACATTGCACAATCTGATGAATGCACAAAGATCGGGACGTGGCGGATGGATAGAAATTCTGACCTTTACCTGTTCTGACGTTCATGAATAAGCTTCACCACGTATATATATATATATATATATATATATATATATATATATATATATGTACTGAGTAAGTCCACATTGCACTATGGACTATATTGCTCTATTAGACTGGGATCTATTGTCACCACCTGGCACTTTAACAATGACTGATATGATTTTACACTTGTACCATATTAAGCAATCACTCCATGTCTATATTGTTAAATTGGTCAGCACAGTGTAACCTAACAACGCATTCTAAATAAAAATATACATATATACTGTATACAGATAGGAACATACATAATATATTCACTTTGGCTCTGGGAAGTACCCTTGGTCCTGCACACACACTGGTTTATTATTTGGTAAATGTTACAAATGTGACAAATGAGTCACTGTTGAATTCCATCATAGGCAGTAAGAGACTAACATTGCAGAGTCATTAAAGATATAATGGGGGATAATATAAAGGTGTATATATAC
>WMED01018603.1:0-12651 GCA_019650415.1 Pipa parva | reverse complement strand
CCTTGCTAATTGCGCCCAGGGCAACAGCCCACTCCGCCCATACGGAGAGCCGGCCCTGTTTCCAGTAGTGCGGAGGCGGTGGTGGATGACTGAGTTAATGCATTATGGTAAAGTTGTACCTTCACTGTTACATTTACTTACAAACATTGATGATGATTATCAGTTCAATCGCAGCCAACTCTCGGTCACTTTATGGATTATTTTTCTCCATGCCTTTCTGTCTTTCACCACTTCCTTCAATTTTGCAGTTGGCATATTCATTGTTGTCATGATTGTGTTGAGCCATCTTGTTCTTTAGCGGCCTCTTATCCTTTTTCCACTGACTTTTCCGAGTATCACTGACGTTTCCAAGGAATTAGCGCGCATCACATGGCCAAATTAAGAGTTGTTGTTTTGTAATTTTGCCCTTTAATGATGTTTTCGGTTTGACGTGGTCCAAGACTACCTTGTTCGTCACCATGGCAGCCCAAGGTATTCTTAGCATTCTTCTCCAGCACCATAACTTGAAAGCATCAGCTTTTCTCCTCTCAGCTTTCCTAAGCATCCAGCTTTCCTAACCGTACATCATTATAAGGAAGACAATGGCGTTGACCATTCTGCCTTTTGTTTAATCACTAATATCCTTGTTCTTCCAGATCTTTTCCATTCCCTGCATTGCAATCTTGCCAAGCATGATTCGCCTCTTGACCTCAGGTGTCGATTCTTCACTGTGGTCGATTTTAGCTCCAAGGAAAATGAAATCTTGAACAGGTTCAATTATCTCAATATTGATTTGTATATTCACTACATCATTGCCTGCCGTGGTCATAACTTTTGTTTTTCTGATGTTCAGGTACAGTCCCATTCGCTCGCTTTCCTCTTGCACTTGTCTGATGAAGTAGTAGAGGTCCTTTTCGCTCACTGTGAGCAGGGTTGTATCATTTGTGTATCGAAGGTTGTTGATGTTTTTGCCGCTGATTTTGACTCCAGTTTCAGATTCATCCAAATTGTATCGCCTCGTGATCATTTCTGCGTACAGGTTGAACAGAGTTGGTGATAGGATGCAGCTTTGTCAAACTCCTTTCCCAATTTCAAACCACTCCGTATTCCTGCAGGGTCTCCTGACTGTTGCTTCTTGGTCATTGTAAAGTGATCTTATGAGTTGCTCGATGTGTTCAGGGATGCCCATTTGTTTCAGGCACTTCCATAGCTGTTCATATTCAACGCCGTCGAATGCTTTACTGTAGTCAATGAAACACATATACACGTCCTTTTGATATTCTCGTGTCTTCTCCATGATCCAGTTCAGGTTCGTGATTTGGCTGAGCTAATTCATTAATTGCTTTGGTTTCAGGATTGGGAATGATACAAATATTGTATTTTAAATTTCAGCCAATCAAATTTATTTCTCCATTTTTTTCCTACAAACCCCTGATATATTGCATCTCATCACTTGACTTGATTGGTACCCAGATCAACGAGATCACAATGTGTAGTATAACTTGTGTTGCTGCACACACACACACACACACATTGTAACTGGACATTAGCTAGGACTCATTCTATACTATGAGATCCTATAGGGTACTTGGGGAATTTGTAATTGCATTGATAACTGTAGAGTACCAACTGGGTATCACATCATTCCACCAGGGAGCCGGCCGATGTCACACACCACTGCCCCACAGCCCCAGCTTTATTCATCAGAGCCCTCCTGGATCCTGATAAATGACTTGGCTTGTTCTCAGCCCACAATGGAATCACTCCAGGAGCCCCTTGTTCGTGGCCTGAAACTAAAATCCTTCATAATCTTCATTAAAATAAAGATTTAAACTTAAAATAATTAAAGTCCCAGCAACCCATCACTGGGTAGAAATCTGCCAGATTATTCATTAGCCGTTAATGTGCTTACTTAGGCCTGCATTCCTCCCCTTTGTTTATCTAGATACCTCTATGCCTTTTCGTGTCTAAACCTGGTAATCCACCCATTGATATAATACAATGACATTGGAACTATGCCTCTTAAAGAAACATGTAACTAGCTGTGACACAGAAGAATTTCATTGCAACTACAAGCAGCTTATTTGCTACAGTCAGCTCCCTCATTGCCAATCCTGGGAATCTGTCAGGTTTCACCCAGAGACTCTGGATTTGTAAAGCACCCACTAAGTCTCCTAGGAAACCCTGAAGTTCTCCAACAATACCTTAAATGTGGGTAGCACTCCACTC
This sequence comes from Pipa parva, assembly GCA_019650415.1. Taxonomy (NCBI): domain Eukaryota; kingdom Metazoa; phylum Chordata; class Amphibia; order Anura; family Pipidae; genus Pipa; species Pipa parva. The sequence goes on along the minus strand of WMED01018603.1, from coordinate 10,443 downwards.
TCTCTGCCCAAACTCCACCCCCTCCCACCAATACCTCATCCATCTCAGGCTCAAAACACACCCCTTTGGTTCCAGAACCATTTAATTGCATCCCCAACTAGTTTAACATGGCTTACATATTTTTATAATTTAATCTCTACCTCTGGTAAATCTCCATCTTTTGAGTCATGGGGGCAAGGAAGGCCACAGAGCTGCAAGGGAGAAGGGTCCCGGTGCCCATATTTAATATCCCAGTTAATTATGTTTCATTTAACCAAGATTTTCTGTTCATAGCTAGAACCTTTTTCCTTTTGTCTGTTGACCTTTTCAGATTGTTATATCCAGTGGTTTTTATATGCCGGTACGCGGCGGAACGGCGTACCGGAAAATCTGATGACCGGTCAGATCATTCAGACAGCCAGCCACTCTGCTCCCAACCTCCGGAGGCAGTCCTAACACATCCAGCCACGCTGCTCCGGAGGCAGCACTAAACCTAACACAGCTAGCCAGGCTGCTCCGGAAGCAGTACTAACACATCCAGCCACGCTGCTCCGGAGGCTGCACTAAACCTAACACAGCTAAGCAGGCTGCTCCAGAGGCAGCACTAACACATCCAACCACGCAGCTCCGGAGGCAGCACTAACACCTCCAGCTGGATGTGTTAGTGCTGACTCCGGAGCAGCGTGGCTGTGTTAGGTTTAGCGCTGCCTCCGGAGTAGCCTGGCTGGATGTGTTAGTTCTGCCTCCGGAGTAGCCTGGCTGGATGTGTTAGTGCTGCCTCCGGAGCAGCCTGGCTGGATGTGTTAGTGCTGCCTCCGGAGCAGCCTGGCTGAATGTGTTAGTGCTGCCTCCGAAGCAGCCTGGCTGGATGTGTTAGTGCTGCCGGAGTAGTACCGGCAAATATTTTTTTACAAAAAAAGCACTGATTATATCAAACTATAAGATTATAACATTACTTGCAAATAAATGTTCCTTGTAATATAATGATTCAGTTCATTCTAACATGATGTAAACCCAAATATGAACACACCTGCCAAACAACACTGACTAAGACGAAACTAAACCCAAAAAGCTATTGTATAGTTTTGCAATTATCAGCTCAAGATAAACATGTTTTCAATGCATCGTTTTCATGTTATTACACTAGAAATTATTATTCTCCTTTGATTATCTCCTACTGAGAAACTGTAACCCAGGATAGAGTTTCAGTAATATTATTAAAATAAAAACAAGCTGTTCAGTCATCATTCAGGACTACTGCCTAATTATAGAGTCCCATGGATTTTTACCTAATCATTAGCAATACAGGGTCTGTCGATAACTAGTACAGTCATTTGCCTAAGGCTTTGTACTTTGTAATTATTGAACACTTCTTGTAAGAGATGCATAAAAAGATAAATCGCATTCCCACTTCCTTCACATGTAAATTAAATCTTATTATATTGGATACCGTGGTAAGATGTTAGGGGAAGTAGCCACCATAGTAGTCATGGGCAGGCACCCAGAACTCTCAGTGAATTACATCTGAGATAGGGCACAACTACTTACTGCAATGGCAGAGGAAGCCAAACTGCTTCAAATACTGCTCAAAATGAAACAAGAAATCAGTATACCAACTATGACACAGAGAATACTAATCCACATTGATATCATACCTGGGGCAATCAGGATACTCTCATCCCTGGATGGAAAAATATCACCAATGTTTCCCTATCATCAATGAGTTTAATTGTGTTGCAAAATTCAAAATGTTACATTTAGTTCATATTTATCAGCAAAAAGGCTGAAAAAGACTGAGCAGCCCCCTCCTCAATACTCTCATTATAAAGATGCGACTGCGACAGTAGCAGCCTATTGGGACACTCTTTAGCTGGCAAATTCACACCTACAGTATATGCAACCATTTGGACTTTAGCGAATAACCCCCTAGATCTCTAGCCACTGCCTGGTCATCAGAATGCACTATAGATGAACTAAACTTCTCGGTCACTCACATGCTAGGGTCTGTAGCACAAGTCTTCATAGAGCTGAAGTTTAGTTATTTTTTAAATCAGCGCTATCCTGATCATTACAGTGAAATGGTTATCAGAGAACCAAATATGATAAGCAGGCAAAAAAGGTTGGAACTTAAGGGACAAGTAACAGCAAAAAAATAATTCCCATTTGGATTGGTATGATAGTTATTCAAATACAGCACTTGTAAAAATCTCATCTTTGAAGTTAAATTCATGAATTTTATTGCTTTCTGTCTGGCTTTACCATTACTGATAGCAGCCATGTTGTTGAGCAGACGTCAGGTCAGGTATGATGTGTGGAAGCAAATCCTTAGTGATTAGGCCAGGTTTAAAACAGTGACTTTAGCCCTAAAGATAGCATGTGTGCAAACCTTTTGCCTTAATTACCTGCTTACAATGGAAACCTTGTGTCTCCCATACTAGCGGCACATATACATACTTTGCTTGCACATATATACAATTAGTCAACTACAACCTCTGCGATTCAAATCAAGCTGAAAAGTTCTAGAAAGATGTTGAGTAGATAAAAATCATTAGACATCACCCAATTACCCAGCATTCAGAATTACCCAGCATTCAGGCCATGCGGGCACAAGCATTTTTCTTATATGTATGCACAAATAAAGAATTCGCCAACTATATCCTCTGTGATTCAGAACGAACCAGAAACCCACACAAATATGAAGTGTAAATAAAATCATCAGAGCTACCAACTACCCATATACGTGGGGCTCCCTCAGCCCTTTTGAATCCGGAGCTGCTGATGTCATATGTGGCTCCTGATTGGCTAGCAATCCGGAAGTGCTGAGAGAGATCTCTCTCTACAGCGCTTGTCGGCACACTGTAACGAGCAGTGCTTGCACCGCTCGTTTACAGTGAAAGAGCCAGATATGGACATCAAAAGAGCCATATCTGACTCAAGAGCCATAGGTTGCCGACCCCTGCCTTACAGTATAGCAGGGGACTTGCATGCTCCAGGGGCTGCTTATATGGCTATAAGCAGATCTTTATAACAGGTCCTCACACAAGTATCAGTGGCATACCTGATGGCATCTGGGTCCACATTTCCAGAATGACAGAATGACTCCTGATAGTGCCCATGGACTTGCCACATCGCAGAGTTTAATGAATACCTGAATAGGGGGACATGGTGAATTCACACCTTTAGAAGACAATTCAGGGCGTTATTCTCTAAAGTCCAAATTGTTGTGTAAAGGTGTGAATTCACCAGCTATAGGCTGCTACTTTACTATGGAAATATTGTCACAGGCACAACTTTAAATATTGTCACAGTCACGGATTTGCTATGGGAATCCGCTGTTTGACAATTCGACAGTCAAATTCAGACTTTAGAGAATAACCCCCTCAATGAGTTTAAACACTGATCAGCAGAGCAGTCGGTCACAATCCAATCAGATCACAAGGAGGAGGTTTGGAATGATTGAGGAGACGGTTTATACACAGCCAACAGTATGGTTTAAACTGGCAAAACTGGGGGGACCGTATCTCTTAATGTAAAGATAGTAGTAGGGATGAGCGCATAGATAGAGAATATTTTGTCGAGCAGCGGATGTAATTTTCTGATGCATTTTTTTTCTCCACGAAAAGGACATACAGAACAGCTATCAGTGGCCATCTAGTAAAAATCATGAACAAATCTACAGTGTTTTGTGATGGAATTCATGGAAAATTATTATAGATCAGTGACGGCGAACCTTTTTGTCACAGCATGCTGAAATGGTGACGTCACTCACCAGCGCCGCCCCCAAAAGTGCAGGCGCTGATGAGTGATGTCATCATGCCTGCGTCAGGGAAGGAGTGCTCCCCAGTGAGCGAGCACTCCTTTAGTGTAGGCCGCAGATCCGACCTGAAAACTGTCACTGAAGGCAGTGGTGGCGACGAAGTGCGTGCCCTTTCTGGCATGCGTGCTATAGGTTTGCCATCGCTGTTATAGATAATGGCAATAATGTGTTATAACTTTTATCGGAGTTGAATAAATACCCCTATTTCTCTAAAAAGGGTTTCCGATCATCTTATTAATGATCACATCACGGCATTCCAGAGGAGTGAAACACACAATAAACACTTCAAGGTGCTGCTTTTATTATAAATGATGTCAGTTCAACAAGAGCTGAAAGGATGGAATTCCAAAGGTGCTCTGTAAAGGGACTTATCCCAGGTGTGAGTTTAATGACCAGAGTTTTATTTCCGTGTGGTCCAGGTGTGTTGTCATTGTACATTCATTTTAATTCAATACCAAGATTTTTTTTTTCTTTTTGCTGCAGACCAGTGTAATCATTGCCCCTGAAAGGTGGCAAAATTCAAATCACAATAATAATGATCTTCTTTTTAAACAGCGATATTTATAAAAGGGCAAAATATCAGGCTGCCCATTTTTGATCCAATCTACCCAAATGTTGCTGTAAATTTTGTACTGTTTATTAAAAAAAAAAAAAAATTGGGTAGAAAAAAGAAATTGTTGAATCTTTATATTGGCACTGCATGTTGCTTCATGTGGCTGCATTTTACAGCTATTTAGAAGGAATTTTCAGGATTTAAATTACTTTCCAGGTCAGGGGAGCAGTGAACAGTTTCCATTAAAATCTCATTTATTTACTGTTTATTTATTTATAGACTGTAAATACCAGCAAGTTAAATACATTTAAATACATTTTGACAAAAAGTTTACTTTTTTATCAGTTTTTGGCCATTTTGCTCTTTTGTGAATGTCCCCCAGCAATCAGTGTCCCAAACAAATACTTTCTGTAAAATAACTCACTTTAAAGTGTAAGTAAAGTTATTGACCACACTATACATATATATTATATTTATAATGTAGAAACATAAACTAAAACATTTAAAAGTAAAAACTATTTTTGTTTTTTTGAGTTCTCACCTCTTAATCCTGCAGCCTGTCTCCTCCTGCATTAATATGTACAGACACTTCCTGTATAGCGCTCAGAAGCCCCCCTCCCCCTAATGAGGTCACGCAATGTGGGTTATTCACTGAGGTGCGAATTCGACTGTCAAATTTGCAAACAGCGGATTTCCATAGAAAATCCGTGACAATTTCCCCATTGTAGTCGCAATAATTTTTTAATGTTAAGATTGCGACAATTTTCCCATAATAAAGTCGCGACTGCGACAGTATTCTCATTATAAAGACATGACTGCAACAGTAGCAGTCTATTATTGCAACTGTCTTTATCTGGTGAATTCACACCTATACGCAGCAATTTGGACTTTAGTGAATAAACCACATAATGACTCATTCTGCTAGTGCATGCTTAGTAATCTGATACTTTCATCTCCCTGCTAAGCCCCTGCAAACACTGAATTCCGACATTGTCTGTGTCGGTTAAGAGAATGTGAGGGGTGGGGGCATGGCCTTCTCCACTACAGGAAGGAGGAACATTTTACAGAGGGATTACAAGTGCTGCACAGTGAAAAGGTGAGAGAAGATTTTAATAATCGTTTTTACACTTTACAATACTTTAATGGGGCAAACTTTATAAATAGGGTTTGCTTAACACTTTAAATTATGAATTCATACAGTATCTGTTGCAGTACTATCTTTCATCAGCAGATGGCGATATACAAATGTCCCCAATGCTACCCTTTAGTATCCTGCGTAGAACTGTTAAAACAGAGATCTCCTTCTAGACAGGAATAATACACAGTGCGTGGGTGCTATGATTTGTGCCATAGATATTTGTTTCTGCAAGGAAGTAGTAAATATATTTGCATTTAAGTAATCTCGATTTTAGATATATGCACATGGCATTAGTATAGTATTTACCCATCTAGCTGTATATGTAAGTCTTCCTCCCATTTAGACTGTAAGTTCTACAGGGCAGGGACCTCCAACCTCTTATGTCAACCGCAACCTGGCACTTAAAGCGAAGTATCCTTATGATATTATACTGTATTGTTTAATGCACTTTTCCCTTGTCTGTATTTGCATTGTTGAACTGGTCAACGCTGCGTAAATTTGTGGCGCTTTATAAATAAAATTATACATGTTTCACATTGATAATACTAGTGGCATCCTAAATGGAGTATATTTTCTTCCAACATGTGCAATGTCATAAAGACCTACACAGACATATATACATTTTAGGAACATGTATATACAGTATATAAAACCTTATGAATAGATAAAGTCAGTTTCCAGTTGAAGGGAAACTACTGTGTTTACAGGTTTTTATTATCTCAGCATGTCATGTAAGTGAGGCTATACACCTGTGTTTAGTTAATTGTTATGAGAAACTTTTTCTGAGAATCGTCACTCAGCAAGTAATGGAATTAACGTAGTTCTAGAACATATGTTGAACTAATTAGGGAATAGTCAGAATCTTAATGCACAGAAAAAATCCAGATCTGGGGTTGTACTCTAAACCTGCCAGATCTGAACAAGGTATGTATATATTTATATAGCGCTGATTTATTATGCAGCACTTTACAGAGGATCGCCATTCACTGCCCCGTGGAGCTTACAATCTAGTTTCCCTATTCAGTCACACACACGTATTGTGGGAGGAAGCCGCAGTGCCCAGAGGAAAGCCATGCAAGTGCAGGGCAAACATACAAACTCCATGCAGATAAAATCCAGGGTGGAATTGAACCCAGAACCCAGCATTGCAAGGCAGCAGTGCTAAATACTGAGCTGCCACACTGCTGATCAGGAACAGGGTGGGATGCTGTATTACCCACCTCCTGTTCATAAGCCTCACCTGGCTTCACTACTAGAGCGGTTTAGCACATTATAACAGAACATGCGGATGCTGGGAGTTGTAGTTCAGTTACAATTGGAGGGCTGTAGGTATGTATGGCCATCCAATTATAAGCAAACAAGTGCACATAGTTCCCGGTGCTTATATATTCATTTTGTCAGTTAAAAATCTAAACCTGCCTAACAACTGTCTGGAGAGTTAGAGTAACCAGATTATTTTTATTCCTGCCGGATGTGTCACTGGCAATTAAGTCTGTAATGGCATCAGATCAAGGCACTAATCCCTGCATGAAATGAAGCTTGGCTCACACAAGCATGTGCAGTCATTGTAATCACAGCCGCATCCTGGACGAGCACATGCGCATGGAAGCATTGTACTGTATATGCAAAAACTATCATTCTGGCTTATTCCCAGTTCATCTCTGCTACTGGACTAATTCACCAACAGCTGTGGATTAACAACAGGTTGCCCTTTGTCAAATCTGAAAACTTGCATTGTATTATTGTATCGTTGGAATTTATAAATGAGAACTTCACAGCCACAATGAATTGGCATGGGCGGAAAGAAATATAAGGTAATGGCACAGTGGAAACTGTGCGCGCTGTAATAATGGTATTGCCATCAATTATGCAGATAAGGCAGGACAGGGGGATGCATTGGGAGGCCCCCCTGAGTTGAGGAGGCCGTGAACTGGATGCCCATAATAGCAGGCTGGCACCGGGCTACTGGATATGTCTAACGGCTGGAAATCTGATAATTTAGCATTTAAGGTCAGATCTATCAAGACTTCTGAAGGTGAATGTTGTTTTGTCCTTTCCGTTTCAGATTTGTGGCTTTTGGGTCAGGTTGTGATTTTTCCTGCTTTTACGGACAAATATTTTAATATTCTAATATGTTTGCACAGCTCTTGGGTCTATAATTACATTTTCTTCCACTTCTTGTCTTTCTAACTATGCCTCTTTAATCAGATTTTATTTTTTGAGCCACTAGCACTCCAAAGGGTCGTCATTATTATTTTTGTTATTATTTATTATTATTATTATTATCATTATTATTATTAGTGTTCTTTTTTTTTTCTTGTAATCCATGTGAGCTTGTTTGTTTTTATGATTGCTGCTACTAGATGCCTTGAATTTCCCTTTGGGATTAATAAAGTATCTATCATCTTCATCATCATCAATGGATCATTGGCACTCAATCGACCCCCATCGAGGACACTTATCGCAAGCATTGTATATAGAGCTGGGAACATTATCCTTGACTATTCTCATCCAATCCTGGACTTGTTGTGTCTCCTTCCCTCAGGCAGACGTTTTAGATGCTTCAAATCCCGTAGGTTTAGAAAGAGCTTCAAGTCTGAAGCAGTTGTCACCATTAACAAACTCCTATCCCCCTAAGCCTAATGTAATTCTGTGAATTATCTATATAATCACTATTATTATGTTGCAATAATCTGTAATTATCTCTTTGCTCTGTGATGCAATATTTATGACTCCTATGTCTCCTGTAACTGCTGTGTGTAACCGCTAGTGTGTACTCGTACACTCTCAGTGACAATAAATTGAATCTTAACCTAACAGTGGTCCTCTATAGGAGTGAGAGTTAACATTGACATGTCAGGGTTGCTCATAGCTTATAATTGTGGGCAGGGCTTTTTTTGTGCCGGTACACGCCGGTACAGCGTACTAGCAAATGCCGGGCCTACGGGTAGCAGGAGAGGGGCGCTATCTTAGTATAGTCCCCTCTCCTTACCTACCTCCTCCTCGGCCCGGCTGTCACTGCTATAGTACTTAGCGCTATAGCTTTCTGACTTCTCTAATAATGATGTCAGTTCCTGGTTCGCACAGGAACTGACATCATTGCCGGAAGAAGGGAAGACAGCCGGACCGAGGAGGAGTGTCACGAGCAGCGCTTGTAGCTGATTCTTGTGGGAAACCTTGTGTGAGGATGTTACTGCACTTCACTGGTGGAATTTATATTACTCTGCATCCTACTTCTGTTTGACTGACTAAGCCACACTGTGTAAATACAATATTGTTAGCAAAGGAATCTGCCTCTTAGTAAATATGGAGTAGCGAATTCACTACTATCGGAGCCTAGCACCCAAAATTAGGTGAATTCATGTTGACTGTCAAATTCGCACATGAATAACCAAACACTCATGCAGTTGTGCAAGAACAAAACTCTACTGTCTTGATAAATTAATCAAAATAACTCTTATAATTACATTTTCCAATCAAGAAAGGCTTTATTTATCTATAAATACTGTAATATAATCGCCGAACCATCTTCTTCCAAACAAGTGTAAAACTGGTGGTTTATATAATCAGGCTCCAGCAAACTAATACCTGCATTTTCTGAAATATCCATCTGGTTCTTCTCTCACGAGTCTCCTGCTCCAGTCGAAGTCTGGAATTTTCCATAAAAGACTCGGAAACAGTCATTTTCTGGGTTCTAATGAATGTAACAGTCTCTGCAATCCTATCTGCTATAATTCTCCCACGTCCTGTGTTATACATTCCAAATCCTGCTTTTATATATTCCATCAGACATAGTCTACCTTTCTGGCTCATATTTCACATATAATTTATATATTTGAATTCTGAATGGAATTTGTACTGTATCAGTGAGACACCTCAGGCCTGTATTGATTTAAGCAACACATAATATGATTCCTGTGGTGGCTTCTGTCTTCTAGTCCAAGGGTCGGCAAGCTTAAATGAGGTGGGAGCCATTTCGCTCCCTCCTCCAGTGGCGCACTCCCCCGACCACATGACCTGCTGACAGCCAATCAGAAGGCATTGGAGGTCATGGGCAGAGTTTTGGAGGTGCGCTCCAAGCCATAACAAGGTGGCTAAAGAGCCACACATTGCTGACCGTTGTTTTAGTCTAGAAAAAAACTTCAGTGGAAATTCCATATATATTCTCTCTCTTTTCCCTCATACTTATGACATCACAATGGACCTTTGGACTGTCTTATTTTTGCTAACGCTGAGCTCAGTGTCTGTGTGACCATGGTTACTGGTAATTAGTTATCCTTTGTATATAGAGGAGCCTAGAACTCCAAACACACCATCCCCTAAATCTGCATACACGCAGATTCTTTCTCTTCTCTCGTATCCCTACTGGTTATAAATGTCCAAAAATCCACTTTTAAAGTCAAATAGATCAAAATGATACTTCCTATACACAATATAGATTGAATTTATAATAACTATAAATGCATCTGAGGCACTTTCATTTTTTGATGTTACCCCTCATTTAATAACATGTGGGGAATATTTATTAACCCATGGACCAGTAATGTATGGTGCATGATCTATATTGTTATCTATTTACTGCTCGATATGGCAGGAGAAATATAAATATAGGTTGGGAAAATACCAATTGCTGGCTAAAGATGAGAGTGACAGGGCAATTAGAAGAGAGGACTACCCACCATTTGTAGCCAGCAGCTAGGGGACAACACAAGCCACACCAGGGACATAGACAATAATTAGGTTTCAGTGGCTCATCTAGATTACTGGCAGCAGCAATGTATGGTTTCAGCAGCAAGGTACTGTGAAGATAAGGTACAAGACTCTCCCAGGCTGAAGCTTCTGCTCTGCCATTGGTCATTCTGCGCCCCTGGTTCTAAGACACCTGGCAGATTCTGGCACACTTAAAGGAACAGTTTAGGCACCAACAGTTATTTGCTGTCTGTTTGGCACTGTTAA
>WMED01018602.1:0-12651 GCA_019650415.1 Pipa parva | reverse complement strand
CGACTGGCGCAGTCGCCCTAACTGTTCGCACTACTTCGGACAATGGTGAATTCCCCCCTTAGTGTAACATAAAAAGATGGTGAACAAATTGATAATAACAACTGTGTTATGCATACTAGTAAAAGAGTTTAAAGGCCAATTCTAGTAATGTGCCCAAGCTGTTTCCTGCCTCTGCATTATCCTACTTCTGCTGTTGATTGCAAAGCTGCAAACGTGGACTTCATATTGAATGATGTAGCTCATTTACAAAGATGTCTGCAATACTATTGCACAAAGCTGTATAATCCCATTTTGTTTACTTGCTACAACCACAAATCCAGTTAACTGCTGTGTCCCTAAGAATCATAAATAGTGCAGTAATTGTAAATGACTTGCTAAAAAGCTATGTACTCACACTTTGCCGTTTAGCAGGCTATAATATGCATTAAGAGCTTGTGGTTGTTGTGGGAACAATTCATATCACTTAAATTGTAAGCTCCTTGGGGCAGGAACCTCCAACCTCTTGTGTCAATCACAACCTAGCACTTAATTTGATGTATCCTTGTAATATTTTACTTGTATTGTTTAATGTACTTTTCCCTTATCTGTATTGTACTTGTATCGCTGAATTGTAAAGCGCTGCGTAAATTTGTGGCACTTTATAAATAAAATTATACATACAGTACATACATATGTTTGCACCACTCTTGCAACAGCTTTCCTACATGATTGCACCATATGTCTCTATAGCTGGGCTAACCAGTTTAAAAAATGTTTGCCTAATAAGTATTGGGAGTGAAAAGAAATACCAGAAAAACTACAAATTGTGCTTCCTTTCCTACCAAAGAGGCTACCATATTTTACCTTATCAAAAATCAGCTCTTGTGTATTACACAAAGCAATGCAACCAAAGAGATGAGTACACAGCTTTTTAAGCAAGCCATTACATACTGTGAAATGAAATGAAGTTGTAGACATTTATGAAGCACAGTTCTAAACTGGTCTTGAAAACCATCTACCAAATACCTGCTAAATATATTCAGTGCATGTCTGTATTGTTTACTACTCTGATACGTGCTGGACAAACTTCACTCAGCATTCAAAGTTAAGGGAAATGTTTTCTGTCTTAAAGTTTTTTGAATACGCAATGTTAAATGGATTCATTCATTTGCACTAGTGATTGGCTTGAGACTAGGAATAATTATTGGCTCCCATACGAACCAGGGCACAAGCCAAAGTCGAGCTCCACATTTTGAATAGAACCAGCCTCACCAGCCTTTTACTACCCGTGAAACTCTCTGACTGTGACAGTGGTAACAAATTTTATATAAAAGGTGTAATCCTGCACAAGTTATTAAAATGAAGAAAAATCATGGACTCATGGATGATTAATGGAACAATAAGTATGAGACAGAGGGGGTCTGTGCTAAGTTAGACCACCGCCATTAGGTTGTTAGACAAACCTTGGGCAGAGAGGGGCATTTACTGTATTAAATCCAACTGCAACAAAAATTAACTGGGAACAGTGAATAGTGTAGTGTAGGCATAATAAAGTGTAAGGTACCTTTCAATGCTTATATATAATTACTTCTCTCTATCCTTTTTGACCACTATTACTTCTACCATAATTGTATATTTACATATATTTAATATGTATATAGAGAGAATCAAAACTGAAAAAAATATGGTTGCGAATTGTGATGTCTTAGGTCCTCTTTAGTAAAGCCTAAAATCCTAAGGTGCATTTGACATCCTAAGGCTGTGGTAGTGAAATAGTCTTACCTTCAATAGCCAAGCAGCTACATAATTACTCCACCCAACTTCAAGCCTGCCAAGTGACAGCAGATATTCTCCCTGAACTCCAGAAACTGGATCTGTATACACATTATCTTAGCTGAATTGTATTACGTAAATGTAATATTCATAAAAGCCATTGGCAAATATGTGGGCAATTGCTGAGCTAACAAAATACTTTTGATAGATTTTTTGAGTAGACATATGTTATATTTTCTTTAGTGAGCTAAAGAGGAGTCTTTGCAATTATATAGACATGTAGTCAATGCAATGGCCTTTTTTACATGATGCAAAATCAAGGCTGCAATCAGCAACCATTGCCAAATTTTAAAGGGGAACTAAAGTCATAATTCAAACTTTAAAAATTGTTAAGTATATGTTTACATGTTGATGGCGGCTCCCCAGAGCAGAACAGAAATTTTCTGTAATTTTCATTTTAGCACAGAGAATAATATATACTATAAAACTTGTGCCCTCTGTTGACTATTCCCTTGGTAAAACCAGCAGTGTGAGCATGTGCTTTAAATGGTGTTTCTCCATGACAGAAGTGAGCCTACATATTCTGATGTAACAGCTCATAAAGAGTTTATCAGAAAATTGCAGGGGGAAAAAAACATGTATGCTGACAGCAGGAAGACCATAATCAGGTATATATTCGACTGATCACTACTATACTTACGATAAATTTTCAACTATTCTAATGTGATTGTGTTTGCATGTCAGACCACTTTAGATTCATACATTTACAATTTCGGATTGTGCTTTATATCACAAAGGCATTTTTTTTCTTGCTAACTGATTGGCTTGACCCCTTGGTTTGTTGAACTGACTGGGTACACTACAGAAGTATTCCCGTTACATGATGACCAGTTAGCTCCCTAGAAATTAAGCTAGCACATATAAAATATCCTCTTAGAATCAAAAATACATTTCAAATAAATAATTTACCTGTTCCTTTACATACTTTTTTCTGATGAAGTAAAGCTTTTTGCACACTAAGTGATTTCCATTACCATTATAGCTTTTGATTAGAACTTTTAGTACAGTCAGTGTTCAAAAGAATTGGGATCAAAAAAGCAGTTATTGTTTTGCAACATCAAAAGCAACAACCACAAATGCATGCCTGATTGGTCTTTCATTACTGAAGTTACCTCAAAGAATTGGCGATCCTTATTCACTGATGAGGCTTTGCTCCTGCCAAATAGAAGGAATTAACAGAATATTATATCAGTTTTTAATTATTGTAAGAATGCAATTCCCACAAAATACAATATATATAGCATACTATAACACTGAAAAAAGGTTTGGAATGGCAATGTTTCATATACAGATTAACCATCAATCAGATGGGATGCACATAATCAAAAAAACAATATGAAACCAAAAAAGAAAAGGAGAATAAATTATGTAAACTGCACTTTTTATTAATCAGTACTCATGCAACTTCACACTATATACACCCAAATGCCTGTGGGAGCCATGAACACAATGCAAAGTACTCCCTTCTGATATGTGCAAAATAATTTATATGTGCACTAAATGTACAAGTGGATCAAAACAAGCATAAAGAAAAGCAAATAAAATTACTAATGTTTGCAAATCAGTGATTGACCCCCTCCAGGTGAGGGACCCCTGCCCCCCCTTGGTTAAAGGAGGTGGGGGTCAGTCCTGACCCTGTTGGTTAAGGCTGATGCCCCTCTATCTAAGGGTTCTTGCACTCTGGTGATTTAGTGGGTTATTGACTAAAGTGAGAATTCGACTGTTAAAGTGAATTCTCATTACTTCAGGTGGCTATGCCCTGATTCTCTACTCCTTATTCATTAAACAGTGAATTCCCATAGCAAAACTGTGACAATATTCCCATAGTAAAGTCGAGACCGCGTCAATAGCAGTCTATTGTGTAGTGTGTCACTGTCTTTAGCTGTTGAATTTGCCACATCGCCGAGTTTCCTGAATACCAAGATATGGGGAAGTGGTGAATTCACACCTTTATGAGACAATTAAAACCTTAGTCAATAACCGTCTTAGTGGGACTGTAATTTGACTTTTTATTTTCCCATCATTCAACTGCAAGTAATTTTAGGGGGGAATTCACCATAGTGCGAAGTGAGCCGAAGGATCCGGAGCTCACTTCACACTATGGTGAATTCCCCCCCTAGTGTCGAAATTTAATAAAGTCAGAAAGACTGCTATCAGGGGGTTATTCACTAAAGTCCAAATTGTTGCGTATAAGTGCGAATTCATCAGGTAAAGACAGTCGCAATAGGCTACTGCTCTCTCAGTTGCATCTTTATAATGAGAATATTGTTGCATTTGCGACTTTATTATGGGGAAATTGTCACAGATTTGCTATGGGAATCCGCTGTTTGTGAATTCGAGAGTCGAATCCGCACCTTAGTGAATAACCCCATCAGTCTTTCCGAGTTTATCACGCAAGATCTTGAGTTGTTCTCCCAAGATTATCTCGTGTGTTTCTTTAATGTCGATTTTTCAAGTTTTTTTCAATAGAAAGGTAGCCATTATTACTATGGCTAAAGATACTAGAGATACTAAATGCACCACAATTTTGATTATACCTAAAAGGGCAGAAAAGATGCTATCTTTATAGACTAAAGAAGAAAAAGTTTGGCCACAGAAGATCATACTAACCAGGGTACTGTAAACCAAGACAGCACTGGGGAAACCTGGGCAGGAAGGCTGAACTAGGTGGACTTTTTCAGCCTTATAAACTATGTTCGTATGTAAGAATGCACAGGCAACATAATAGGAGAGAACATGTCAGAGCCAGATTATGTAGAAAAAGCAATTAAGTCATAACCACAGAAATTAAATAAGCCAATCATACAAATACCAGGTTCAATACAGCACTATAATGGAGCAGAACTTTGTTTAGGGAGAAAATAGGGAATGAGATTTGAAACAGAACCCAGCACCAGAATATAACAAGGGCAAAGTACAGAGCCAGTATTAGAAACAGAACAAGGAACAAGCAAAGAGTTTGAATAGAATACTGTAATAAAACAGGAAGCAGTAATAAACATTGCAGGTGCAGGGACGCACCTGTCGTCAATAGAATACAGCTGTGAATGGGATTGACTGTATTTGCAAAACCAAATTGCAATAATTAGAATAGCAAATGCAATACAAATATGAAGACAGACCATTGTTCATTGTTAATGGTGTGCTGAAGAAACAAGTTTCAGTCCAAGGCATGAACAAAAACAGTAGGAACCATGTTATTCTGTGTAAAAGTAAGCCTGTAAACCTATTGAAACAGTATTTGTTGAATGCAAAAATGTAAGCGATCAAAGACCATATTTTCCTAAACACAGAATGCTCTTTCTTGCTTAATTAACATAATGAAAAAATGCAGGAGTTAAGCAATTCATTTCACTTAGATTGTAAGCTCTATGGGGCAGGGACCTCCAACCTCTTGTATCAACCACAACCTGGCACTTAAAGTATCCTTGTGATATATTACTTGTATTATTTAATGCACTTTTCCCATGTCTCTATTGTATTTGTATTGCTGAATTGTACAGCGCTGTGTAAATTTGTGGCGCTTTATAAATAAAATTATACATACATACAGTCCACCTATTCCAAACACTTTGCTCTCCCCGTCTCAACAATGAGCAGCAAAGAGTACCACCTTACAATAAACCTCCAGGGTGACTACTTAAGTTGTTAAATAGTTATATCACCAATAGTAGTTTTATAATTGTCCTTTTTAAATAAATAATTTTGAATGTGCTTTTATTATTCATTTGAAGTCATCTTTTTACAGAGGTTAATTCACTCTCATCAACCTCCCCTGCAGCAGATCAATTGGAATCTCAAGTCAGTTATTTGACCAAATGGCTCAAGAATTCTAAAAATTGCTACAGAAACTTCCAGTATGAATTCTTTCGCAACTACCAGTCTGGTAGGCCAGGTCAAGCAGTACCAAGGATTATCACATTTTCAACGTTGAACTTAAACCCAGGCATGACCCATGATAAGTATGACAGAAAGCATGGAGGAAAGGAAAATCAAATGACCTAAAGGACCATTAACACCCAAACAAACAAATCCCTAGATTTGCATGGCAGGTATCCAAATACAGCACTTGTAAAACTGTTAGTATTGAAGTTGAATGCATGAACTTTATTGCTTTCTGTCTGGTATTATCTTTCCCTCAGACAGCACTGTCTGCTGTCCTGAAGAGGTCTCTGGAGCCTAGGTATCCTGGAAGAGACACATTATGACCATAGGGGCCACATGTTTGAGATCCCTGCTTTATAGGACACAATTTAGGATTTTTGGATTGCATTTTGAATATATAGTAGCTATAATGCATTTTAGGCATTTTCATTTTAGCATTACTGTTTTTTTAAGTACTGTAAGTAAAAAAATATTTTTGGTACAAGACCCCCTTATGGGCTTTCTCCTGTCTAACATGTTTAAATATCTACAAAAAGCTGTTGAGATAAGCACAACATAGTAAGAGCATGTTTTTAATAGCAGTGTTATAATTCTGGTATAAAATATTACTTTCCACAGGCCATGTGATGTTGCTCCATCATTACTTCTCCAAGCACAAGGATGCAGTACATATGGGCAAAGTGCTTCAAGGCATGTTCTGTTTTTGTTGAAACTTCTGCCAACTCCTGTTTCTCAAATATACTGGGGTTCCTAGAAATAATCACCAAGATGTTACAATCAGAAAATTAGATTCTTCATTTTTCTCTGGAGAATGCAGAAAATCTGTATTTAATAAAATTATCTATCATTTTATGAATAACTTTGTTCTTTGCAATGTTTATGGTTGTCTGTGCTATTTACTTATTTTTTGGGTTATATAACAAGAGCAGCTTTCTCTAAAAAAACACTCCAAAATGAGTTTTTATGATTTCTAAATGGTTGTTGGTGTTTGGTGCATTGTTTGGCATAAAATGACAGAACTGGATGTCACAATCTGTAATTTTTTCCAGAGGAATGCTTATTTGTTCTAAATAATTGTACATTGGATTTATTCCACATTTTTAATTTAAAGTGATGTTATTTTGGCAGTTCATTACTGTAAGGCACGGTACTTACCCTCACGATTCGCTCCAGCGTCGGGTCTGGCAGCGCCACGGGTCTTCCGGGTTGCGGCCGCCGCGCGTGCGCACTGACATCATAGTGCACACGTTGCAGCAGCGCGCTTTTTGAAATCCCAGGCACGATCATCTGACAGGCTCCCTAGCTATATAAGGGAGCCTGTCAGAGAGGTCCGGCGCCTGATTATAGGTTCTCCTTCCACGCTGTTCCTGAGCCTGTACCCTGGTTGTCCCTCCAATAAAGTATTGTGTCCTGCCTTGCTACAAGCCATTGTGTCCTGCCTTGCTACAAGCCATTGTGTCCTGCCTTGCTACAAGCCATTGTGTCCTGCCTTGCTGCAGCCATTGTTCCTGCCTTGCTACAGCCATTGTTCCTGCCTTGCTATATCCATTGTTCCTGCCTTGCTACAGCCATTGTTCCAGTCTTGCTTGCCTGGTCTCCCTGCCTGTTTGGTTCATCTTGGGAAGAATTCCGTAGTCCTGTTCTGGTACTCAGTCCTAGGGACCGCGATCTGGGTTCCCTCCGCAGCAAAGTCCTAACCTCCTTGCGGGGGCTCTAGGCGAATACCGGGGGTTCCTTAGGCTCTGCGCCTTAGCGTCTGTTTGCCTTTACGGGAATTACAGTTGCTATCTCCTTCTCCTAAGTGTACATTCCGATAATCCTAACAATTACCCACTTACCTAATCAGACTTAGGACAAAAATGATATTGTTGAAATGTATGACTTATCTAGAACTGCCTTAAGGGACACTAAAGTTTAGAAAAAATGGGCCATATTTACTAAAGGCCAAACAGTCGCATATAGCTCTGAATTTGTATTTGATCAGCACTTCTCTATGTTCACTCATTGAGCAAACGCTTCTATGTTGTGAATAAGTATCTAATTTGGGGGCGATAGTAGTCATGATTTTTTGGAGCATTTCACTTTGTGTTCACATGCAAAGGTAATTCTACTATTGACTCTGCAGTGGGGTGTGTCAAAGGAACGAATACAATACTGCTCCGAATTCACCCATTTGACTTCACCACATCAGAGTGGCGAATTGGAGGGTTGGTGGCAGGGCTCTAATGTGGGTTATGGTGGCTATTTCATCAAAAGTGACAATGGGGACTGCGACTAAATTAGTCTACTACTAAACATGAACTAGAGACAAGGTGACATAGAAATAGATGTATTATCTCATTATATACAGTTAGTGATATAGTTAGTGGGATATGGTGAGGATGACATTGCTACACTTCACTGGAGGAATACACATCACTTTGCATGACTTCACATCCTACTTATATTCGACTGACTTCACCACACTATGCATGCGACTGTGTCAATAACAGTCCACCTGTTTGACTAATTTATCCGCAGCTTCATCAATAATGGGAAGTGAATTCATGGATATTTTGGTGATGTGACTCTAATTGTAGCTTGGTGAATTCATCCTATAGTCAATAAGGTCTCTCTAAAGATTAGCCTAACTTTGAACATCCTAATTTCTCGGACACAGCCAGTATTTTAATCCTTATAGCTCCAGATATTAGTATTTATATGTCAGGCAGCGTACATTGTCTGATTCTATTCCCTTCCCCTTGTCTGTGCCCTTGACACTGCTCATTTCTGAGTATGCTTGACTGATTATCAAAGGGTGAATTGTCCCATAGATGTATGAATTTGCTATAATCTGTCACTTTTCCAACTTTACATATTCAGCAAGGATTTTCTGTGATGTGGTGAATTGTCTGTTTGAGAAATTATGAAGACTGAAATTTGGGGCTTATTCATGAAAGTCTGAACAGTCACGTAAAGGTCCAAATTTACAATAATTTGTGAGAGACTGTGTGAGACAGTATATAGGGTGAAATTTATTAAACTAAAAAAAAACTTTTCAGCTTTTTCGAGTTTAATCGGGAGAATGATTTGAAGTTTCTCCCGGTAAGTATTGCGAGATTTAACTTGTGCGATACTTACCGGGAGAAACTTTTTTTAATTAAATATATCCATGGAAAAGTAGCCATACAGTATAACCTTTCCATGGATATATATAATTTAAAAAGTTTGTGCAGCCCCGGTGCCGGCATCTCCTAAGAGTCACATGGGAGAGCGCCACATCATCAAGGGGAGATGAGTTGATAATGCGGCGCTCTCCCATGTGACTATTAGGAGATGCCGGCACCGGGGCTGCACAGTGAAAGCAGAGGATCGCGGCTGTGAAGATTTACAGCTCCAGGACACCTTAGAGTCGGCGGCACAGATGAAGATGGAATCCTAAACAAGGAAGTGCTTTTAAACAGGTAAGTTATTTCTCTTTAGGGGCAAAATTGAAAATAAAATGCATTTAATAAAAGTTAGTAATTCATATTTACTAACACATGCATTTTTTTTCAATTTTAGCCAGAGTGTTCCTTAAACTTTAGTCTTCTTTAAGCTTACTTAAGTAAGCCACGACAGGCAAAAAGAGTAGGTGTTTCATGAATTGGACTGTTTCCTGATAAGACCCCAGATAAGGCTGAACAACTGTATAGGGGGATACAGGAGTGTAGAGGGGAGGGAGGAGTGGCAGCAGTGGGGGGTGTTATAAGTAATAAAAGAAAGGGGTAAAAGGGAGATAGGCACCAGTTTGTTAGTGCCAGTGAAGAGTGAGGTCAGAAATACCCCACCCACTCACCCACCGTCAACAGCAAAGAAGAGTATAGTACACGGATCAGTTCTTCAGTCTGCTAGTTCGAAGGGTTATCGATTAGGAGGAGGTTCAGTTTTTTCAGTTTTCTAGTTCTCAGGGCGGCCAGTTCTGCAGATGGTGGGGGATTGTGTCTGTTGGACTGGTATGGTTTTTGATATGTGAAATAGTCTCCTCGATTTGCTGGGTGCCTATGAAGGAGTTGGTATGATTCTAGGTTGTTGATGGAGCCAACTAACGTACTCACTGAGCCAGTTGGATACCGCTAGTGGTGGGTACGGAAATTAAAGGTGTGGACTGACCTGACCTGGACTGGAATTTACAAAGGATTTTGTGGTAATTCATATGTCATATTTATATTGGTTGTTAAAGTGCACCTTTCACCTCAAAACTAATACTAATTTAGGTTATACTAATGAAATAAACATTTTTGTAAATATATATGTATTTTAAAAAATGTACCTTTATACAGCGTTCCTCTCTGTCATCTTCCTGTCAGCCTGACTTTTCTTTCCCGAGTGTCGGGTGGGCTGGGATAAATGATGATTGAATTCATGATAATCGTGAATTAAATCACGCTCTAGTAGAGATCTATTTCGTGGAGCTATAATGTCAATCATCATCACCCGACTCAGGAAAGAAAAGTCAGGTTGACAGGGAAGATGACAGAGAGAAATGCTGTATAAAGGTACATTTTTTTAAATACATATATATTTACAAAACGTTTATTTCATTAGTATACAACCTAAATTAATATTAGTGTTTTGAGGTGACAGGTGCACTTTAATCTTCTTGTTAATAAATGCTGTGGCCATTTTAAATCCAAAAGAATTTGTTTAAGTATTTATTTTGGGTACGGGGGGTCATCAGATCAATAATGCACAGTTCATGATTGTTTGAAGTGTTTTAATAAAGCTATAATCATCAGTTTCTATATGAAAAGAGTTCTTTGTATCATTATTTATTAATTTGGCTGCAGCATATTGGTGTCTGGCCAAGCACAGCTAGAAAATGATGTAAGAAATTATTAGTAGGAGTGGTCCTTGTTCACATGTTCCAAATGTGTCAATTAGGTGGAGGCAATGGTTACTTACAAGAGCAATGATTTGGGTTTTGATTCAAGGGAATGTTTCTCCAAATAGCAGGACAAATAATGAAGTAGAGCCATGAGGAAGATATCCAGATGCTGGTTTCTAAAACCAGAAATAAACAAAATTAATCCCAATTTTGCCAAATTATCCCTCACTTTTCATTTTATAGATTTGTCTTTCTCTTAGACCAGGGGTAGGCAAATTGCGGCTTCCTGAGCTGCATGCGGCTCTTCAGCTGCCTTGTTATGGCTCTGAGTGCATCTCCCTTGCCCCACCCATGACCTCTGACGCTGCTTCTGATAGGACGTCAGCAGATCATGTGATCAGGAGAGTGTGCTCCTCCCCCTTTGTCCCTCCATTAAAAAAATTTCCCAGTGTAGGAGGGAGCGAAATGGCTCCCACCTGAGCAAAGTTTGCCGACCCCTGTCTTAGACCAAATAAGATAAAAGCTACATACATAAAAAAGTTTTTTTCAGTAGCAGTGTTGTGCAGCTCTAATTATTATAATTATTATTATTATAGGTACTATCTGGCGAATGTATCAAGAATGTAAAAGTTTGCTATAACCTGAAGCATCCAGTCACATTTTTTCCTTTTTATTCTAATAAGCCAATTCCTAGTAATGATTGATTACAATAGGTTACTGGCCCTGGGTAGTTTTTACTCCATTAACACATTTTCCTAAACATGTCTTTTTTTTTTTTTTAAAAAGGAATTAGTGTATCTCAAAGAGTTGTCAAAACAGATTTATAAAAATTAAATCATCTTAGTTTTATTTTTTTATTTGCTATCGAATGGCCAGATAGCTATTTATCTAAAAGTATTTTTACCAAAGAAAACCTCTAACCAGAAATCAGGCAAAAACCTGAGGAGCTTATTCATGAAAGTCTTAATAGTTATGTAAAGGTGTAAATTTGCATTAATTCACCACTCCTCCATATTTGCATATTCAATTCAGCGATTTGGCGATTTCCTGTCCAACGAAGTTGCTTACAGTGGTCATAAAGTAACAGAGCTCTTTGCATTACTTTGCACGTGCGAGCATACATAATTTGGATAATTATCAAGCATTGGAGTCTTTAAAAGTAGCGAATTTAGCAAGGTACACTGTATTGAGTTCGCCATTATTACAACGCCAGATTAAAGTGGTAAAGTGGGGGGGTTGGCAGGGCTCTGGTTTTACAATAAGGACTGAAACCAAATGACAACATGATCTAGGAATATGGTGACATAGGGGGTTATTGACTAAAGTGAGAATTTGACTGCCAAATTCTTAAACAGATCCGCAACTGCACCAATTTTAAAGTAATATTCCCATAATGAAGTTGCGATTGTGACAGTAGCAGTCTGTTGCAACCATCATTAGCTAGTGAATTCACACCTTTATGCAACAATTCAGACTTTAGCCAATCACCCCCATAGAAAGGGATGTATTATGCCACTGCACTTCACTGGTGAAATTCACATCACTAAGCTTTACTCCGAATCCTACTACTATTCAACTGATTATGTCACACTAAGCATGAAATTATTGTATTTTCTGCCTTACACATTTTGCATAGCAGGCAGTAAATACATTTCATTAGATTAAAAAAGCCACTAACAATCCCCATTTTTGTGTCCAGGGGTGTAGCTGTTACATAAATGTTTCATTGTAACTTTCCTGAAGTATAATAAAACATAATGTGGGTTATTCATCAGTCCGAATTTGCCTTGCATAGTATCTCCGCGTCTGTTCACCTCAATACGACTAGGAAGTCGCACATTCACTTCTCCTTATTCATGAAGCAGCGGTCAGCGTTGGACGCTATCGCATGCGTAGTGCGACGTATTCAGCTGCACTATAGTAGGATGAGAAGTCATGCGAAGTGAGGAGAACTCTCAGTTAGTCTCAGTCAGTCTCATCAGATCCCACTAACTATATATAAGTGAAATATACTTATTTTTATATTTCACCTTGTGCCTAGTTCATGCTTAATAGTAGACTCATTTAGTCGCAGTCGCCATTGTTACTTTTGAATGAATAGTCGCCTT
>WMED01018600.1:0-12652 GCA_019650415.1 Pipa parva | reverse complement strand
AGAATGATCAAACGGGATATCACACCTATGGAGATGGAGGAATATGAGAAATATGGAAAAAGGAACTGAGTAAGGTGAGCAGAACAATACGTTAGGTGAACCATACTCTATGTGTTTTGGAGGATTTTTACTCTCTTGGTGGACTGTCTGTATCTACACAATAATGTTATATTTAGTATTAATGATGGAATATTATAATATGTATATTTATACTTCAGCAAACATTGCATAGCATCAAATATTGCATCAATACAAAGGGGTTTATATAAGAAAAGAAAGCATCCTTACCATCAGGTCTAAATCTAAAGGTGAGTAAAATACTCCAAATAATGAAGCAATGTTCTTATGCTTTGAGTGCTTTCGAAGCATCTTAATTTCATGGTTTATAGTATCACAATTCTCATCTTCCTAAATCAAATCTAAAGGAAAAAAAAAAAACTGAGCACATGTATAATACCAGAGAAAACAATCAACACCAGAGTCAACAAGAATCATATAGTTTTGTTGATAATTAGTATAGAACATTTGAAATGGCAAATAATAAAAAAAGCAGGTTACAGGATATAGAGATAAAGCATGCTAGATTGCAGCATCTGAAACAGGAAATCATACCCATCCTCCAATTAAAATGAATAGTGAGCTGTGACCACTGTATGTATCAGATGCATCTGTAGGCATTTTACTAACAAAGTGATTAAACAAATGATGATCAAATGGAACTTATGCGGTCTGAATATATGAATATGACCAATCAAACTTGTGGAAATCATGGCATGGCTAAAGCTATTACAAAAAGCAATCAGTTCTAGTCTGGTTGAATTGAATTCCAATTTTGTCCTTCATGATCAAAACAAGTCACATTTGAATGAAAACTACTAACTGGCTAAATTTATTTATTTAACTGGACAAATTTATTGACCACTTTAAAAGACAGTACTCTCACAGAAGTGGGTGATTTTAATTTAAGTAAAGGTGCTGGAGAGGCAGATTGACAATTAGAAGATAATGCAAAGCAATATTCCCCAAATGTCTTAACAGAAACAGTGATAAAGCTGTCTACATTACCTTGTGTAATCCTGTAGCATTAGGGTTATCTATAAGGGGGTAAGTTGGCATTGCTGTAGGGAACTTGGTCAACTCAATCAACTAAAAGGGATTTTTCTAGTTTAAAGTGTTATAGATACAATAAATGCATCTATAGTTTCCTCAAAAGCTTTATATAGAAAGTCTACAGATTTTGTTGTAATATAAACACAATGCATCAAACATATCCCAAAGTGCTAACAGTGTATTGTCAATATGAACATATGTAAATGAACACTCTTATCTAGAGTCATTTTTAGCTACTAGCTACATCTATACATTTTAAAAGATATTTATAAATATAGATGAATATTCTAAAGGTTATGACTTATAATGGCTGGAAGTTTATAATACCAACTAGTTATTTTGCAGGAATGCACTGAAATATGTTGTAAAGCTTTTTCATGGCTTCTATTTGCAAAATGACTAATTTTAAAATAAAATCTAAGAATTATATGTTAAGATGGTAGAAACAAAGTAATTACCTCTATGATATACAAAACCTTGAAAGCCACGATCTTATTGCTGTTCTTCACATCACGCGCCTGTAGTAGAGAGAATGCAGTCAGAGTATTTTATACAAATCTGGGATTTTTACTAAAAGTAATATAATCATCTTCTATAATGACTCAGTTCCAGCTCCTAAATAAATGCATGGTTGCTTATCTTACCTTGTATACTTTGCCAAATCCTCCTTCTCCAATCAACTCCCCCAACTCCAAAGCTCCCTCAGGGTCCTGCAAGGTAAGAGAGATAAAAAGTCATATCAGCAAATATTGTACTATCTAAAACAATAGTCCTCTTAGCAAAACCACCTCCCGCCTCAAATATTATGACCAAAATTAATCCATGCTGTAATGTTCTGTTCATTTACGATTGCAGTGAAAGAAGCAAGCAGGCTGTGAGAGGAAGATCTGAATGAAAGCATTTCAAAAGTAGGATAGAAAGGTTTTAAATAAGAAAGAGAGAATTTGAAACAATTCAAAATAGGGGTAAAAAAATGCATCATTGTTCCTCTGAAAAGGAAAAAAAATAGGTGTTTAAATGTGACTACACAATCGATCATTCATTCTAAAGACAGAAGAATACTGTGACCTGATACTACACTTTAATACATTTGGTCAGTGAATGTCTTTCTACATTTCTAGGCATTAGTGCTAACTTTGTTCACTCTGAACAATAGAGGAATTCTTGAATATGGCACTCATTTAAGTAAGGTCATGAAGTCACATGATGATGGTGACACGACATGTGTTGCCCCCTAGATATTGGTTCTGTAGACACCCATATATATAATTATGTGCCACACTGACTGATATAACTGGCAAATAAGATTAATATTTTATCTCTATAAAGCTTGTCTACACATGTACAGATTTACAGTGAAAATAGGAAAAGTCTTAAAAGTTTTACTTGCCTCCTGCCCGTTAGGCAGGAGAGGAAACAAGAAAGCATTCTAAGGACATGAATAATTTGCATGATATAGTTGTAAATAGATGCAAATAGTCGCAAAATCTGTTGGAGAGAACAAAAAATATTAATTACAGTGTTTCTTATCAAAGATAAAGAATATCATTTTAGTTGAAATTTTAGTTGAATGTCATTTAGAAAATGTGTATTGGTATTATATTTGCCCTGTGTAATGGGCTATAGACAATGCTAAACTATCAAGAAACCAATAACACTGTTTTTAAAAGAAAATCCATTAGGCAGCAAAGCCCAAATGATAAGTCAAGTGAATGGGTTACTATCAACTTTTTCATTATATTATAAATACTTACATAAATGTGTATATTTTTATGTTTATACTTTTGAAAATATATTATATAATTCAATTCAGCCTAAAAGAGAATTCAATTAAATGGGTTACTATCAACTTTTTAATAATATTATAAATATTTACATAAATGTGTATATTGTTGTGTTTATACTTTGAAAATGTATTATATAATTCAATTCACTTTTTCTACATTTCATTTTTCTTAGTAGGATAATTTTGTGACCAGTTCATATATAGAGCAGGCCAATTATGTTTTACCAATGAGTTTATTACAGCTAACTCAGATCTAGATATGCGCCATTAGAAAATGAGTCTTTAGAGCGTAGGTGTTGTATAGATTGTGGTAAATAACTGAACACAAGAAGCTAAGGTCAGTGAGAACTAGGGCATTGTGGGTAGCGACAATCCAGCAGCATAAATTGTGACTAGGAAGAACAAAAATAACCACAGAATGAGGGAGGGGGGTTTGGTAGTAACTGCCCATGAGAGCAATGGCAAATTCCAAAGGCTTATTTCAGTTTGAACTTGACAGTACTGGTCCCCCTCTCCTTTCCCGTTCAAAGCTTTTGGAATATTAAATGTAATAAGATAAAGGAATTATTTCTGTTAAACTTGAACAGGTATCATTTAAAAGTCAAATCTGTAGACATTTAAGCAAAGTATGTTTTATTCACTCTGGTAATTTATAGGAAATCTCTCCTATCTTGCGTTATGATGCGCCTTCCTTTTTTGTAAGACGGCACAATGGCATATTTAAATGCAGCCGAATGCACAGCTTCCACACTGCACACTCAGAGTTTCTGAGGAAGCCGCCAGCATGAACGTGTAGAATGGACGCAGTATAGTTGGATTTCCAGATCTTTTATCTTTATGTGCTTATTCAATCAAGTACTTTTGTGAGTATATTTGCGTTTTTTGTGAATAAATTTTATATAAGATTTCATACTATGGAGACATTCTTTTTTCTCTGAGCGAAACTCTCGAGTATCCCTCTGGGTGATTTTTCGGATGGTATGCGATTTGTCTGACTCTACCTGAAGTTATTCCCTGGACATCCATATAGCTTTTTTCAACACATAAATTACCATTGCGATCTGGTAAGCAGAATATATTGCCTGTTTGAGGATATATCTCACAAGCATGATGGAATTTGATTGCAGTGCTTCCTTTCTATCACCAAACATCACTTAAGATTCACTAATAGTTACCATATAGTTTCTGAGAACTATTCTACTTCTATATTTGAGTTTATCGAGAGTTAATGCACTTAGTGTGATTTTATGTGCTTTCTTCACAGGCTTTTTTTATTTTTTATTGATTTATATATAGGGAAGGGAAGGATGTAAATTGATCATATTTAAAGGCACCTAAAAGCCCCAAACCACACCAGCAATCTAAATCTATGGGCAAGATTCATATCGATATACTCAACTTCAGTACAAGGAAGGTGAAACAAAAATGTGGAGTTTATAAATTACAGCAACCAGGGAAAACAGCAATCATATTAATTAAAATTGTATTTCTCATACTTGTATATTTGTATATTCTTATTCTACTTGACTGTATTAGTGGCTATTGGTATACCATAGCTCAGCAGGTCTATCCATATGTACACATAAAACTACAAATCAAAGTAGAGGTAAATGCAACTCATAGCAGAAATGTTTGGTACCTGTACTGGTTTCTAGTCCTGGGAAAATAGGAAATATCTGTAGTCCTCTGTCACACTAGGCAGAAGGAGTGGTGCCCAGGCTGATTGTGTGTACTGAGTTCAATGATAAGTCACCTCTAAGTGTGATGTCTAAGAAATTGATGTGTAATTTTCCAAATTCCTTAGTAAATTTTCCAAATTCCTTAGTAAATTTAAGACTTAAAGAGTTATCATTCAAATGTTCAAGGAACTGATCAGATTCTAATTGTGTACCACGCCAGACAAAAAGGAGATCGTCAATATAGCAATAATAAGAAACAATTTGATGCCTATATACATTATCAGATCCATAGAGATTGGACCACTCCCACCAACCCATATATAGGTTGGCATAGGAGGGTGCAAATCTGGCACCCATGGATGTCCCTGTGGTCTGAAGATAGAAATCACTCATGAAAGTAAAATAATTATGTGCTAATAAGAAAGTGAGCACTGTTAAGATGAATTCAATAAGCAAATTATCAAAACGGCTATATTGATTGAGATGCCATGATACTGCACGTATACCCAATTCATGGGGGATAACAGAGTAAAGGGAACTGACATCCATGGATAACCAGGCATAGTCAGGTGACCAGTGAAAAGTATCAAAATGCTTCAGAAGTTCTGTAAAGTCCTTGAGATAGGAAGGAAGACTCGTAACAAAAGGTTGGAGGATTACGTCCAGCCAATAGCCCAGTGGCTCAAAAATAGACCCGATGCCTGACACTATCGGTCTTCCATGTGGAGGGCGCTGTGACTTGTGAATTTTAGGGAGATGGTGGAACATTGGGATGGTGGGTGTAGAAACATATAGTTTATCAAAATCTTGTTTCGTAAGGACACCTGATCTCATACCTTGTGTCAATAAATCCTTAAGTTCTTTCTGAAAGGCTATTGTAGGATCGTGGGTATGTGCTGGTGTCTAACAATTGCCTATGAGCTTCATTTATGTAATCCACCCTGTTTAATATAACCACACATCCACCTTTGTCTGCTTCTTTTATCACAATTGATGTATCTAATTTCAGGGCAGTTAAAGCTTTTTGCTCAGAAAGTGTAAGGTTGGAAGACTTATTAATAGATAAATTGGCCTTAAATGAAATTAGTTCCTCCTCCATTATCTGTTGAAATGTAGCAATGCAGGGGTATCTGGCTTGAATAGGGTAAAAATGTGAGTGTGAACAAACAATAATATTGGGATTGAGTATAAGCGGTTCATTGTTTGTATCTTTGTGGTCACTAATTGAAGACCTCAAATCAGTTAGATCCCTAACAGCTGTTTGGTCACTAAAGTTGTTAAGTATTACCCTATTATGTATGTCATTGTTGTCAGTAATGGGTTCAGGTGAAGCAGTATTTGATTCAATGTTAACCTCATCTGTTTGTGGAAAGAATTTTTTTAAAGTGATTTTTCTAGTAAACCTATTGATGTCTATAAGTGTCTTAAATAGTTCAAAGTGATGTGTTGGCGCAAAATTGAGCCCTTTATTCAGTAGTGACAATTCATCATGGGTAAAGTCTCTATGCGATAGGTTAATAATGGTGGATGTTACTCCCTCCTTGACGTCCTGGAAAAGCGTGTGATCCGCCGGCCTGGACTCTTTGTTTGCCAGTCTGCGTCTGTGTCCTCGTCTAATTCGACACGGCGTTTGCGTTTGTATGTGGTGTCCTCCTGGTTTTTTGAATGTCATGTTATGTTCCTTGTGATGGGAGATGCTTGTGAGCTGCCATCACTAGTGGAGCCTGAGAGTGTAGTATCGTCAAGGTCACTCTCACTCGGTTCTGAAAATGTCACAGATCTATTCCTCTTACACTTAAATATGGATTTAGGAGTACTTGATGTACTGTAGGTTTAAGTCAAGGAAGGTTCCACAAGTACACCCTATTGTTAACGTAATCCAAAGTGTCTCTAGTAAATTTATATTTTTTTATATCCATGATGTATTTTTCGTATTTGAGTAAGGAGGCGTCTAACTGTTCATCTAAAGTGGAAAAAGTAAGGTCTGTGTCAAATTTGGATAAGTCTTGTTGTATTTGGTCAATTTCTACTTGTAATTCTTTCAGTTGTTGCTCTTTGAATTCTAAAAGAATGTTTATGAGACTAAAAGAGCATTCAGACAAGACTTGGTTCCATTTATCGGCTAGAATGTGTTCTCTAGGAATGCATATGGGTACCTTTTTAATGCAAAGTCCTCTGGGGATCCTTTGTACCTCAGCATACTCCTTTAAGGTGCGCATGTCCCACCATATTCTGGTCTCTTTCTTGAGTTGAGTTTCCAACGCCTTAAAGGACTGACACACACTTGATGAGCCGCTATCTTGTTTAGAGTCAAGGAAGCAATCAGACGCCATCCTTCTCATTGGAAAAGACTTTCCTATAGCCTTTACTGGTAGCCATTGTGAATCAAAAGATAAATAAGTCAAAAATAAAGTCAATCAGTGAGCAAGAAGAAATGGTTGAGTAAAGCTTGTGCAGTCAAGATGATACTGGAGAGCACAATTGCGGAAAATAGTAGGTACAGGTACTAGAAATCGTCTCAATCCGTAGTGCAGGGTAAAGTGCAGTAATGCTCACCGAATGATATAACAAAGTGCGGGTGCTCAGGAGAGAGGATGTTTCCAAGTCCAAGAGTTAATCATGAATTCAAAAGGGTGTTTGCACTTCCTGAAGTCGATAATTAGCTCCTTAGTCTTCTTGGCATTGAGGGAGAGCATGTTAGTATCGCACCAGGCTATAAGATTGTGGATCTCATCCATATAGGCCGTGACGTCATTACCTTTGATGAGGCCGATAACAGTGGTGTCATCGGCAAATTTGATAATCCTGTTTGAACTGTGGGCAGCTATGCAGTCATGAGTAAACAGGGAATAAGGAAAGGTGCTTAGCACACAGCCTTGAGGCACTCCAGTGTTTAATCTGATCATTGAGGAGACAGAGTTATTTAGTCTCACAGCTTGACAAGTCTGTCAGAAAGTCCAGAATCCAATTCCTCATGTGACAGCCAATGCCAAGAAGTTCAAGTTTTGATATGAGTTGGGATGGATTGACTGTGTTGAATGCAGAGCTAAAGTCAATGAATAGCATTCTAACATGAGTATTCCTATCCTCAAGGTGCGTGAGGGCGGTGTGTAGGGTTAGGGAGATGGCATCTTCGGTGGACCTGTTGCGGTGGTACGCAAACTGGAAGTGGTCCAGGGAGGCAGGAAGGGAGGACTTAAGGAGTTTGAGTACTAGTCTCTATCTCTCTAAACACTTGGCGACTAGTGAGGTAAGTGCTATGGGTCTGAAGTCATTCAGATCTTTGGCAGAGCTGGATTTATGGACTGGTATAATAATGGCTGATTTGAGGATTGAGGGTACCACACATTGCTTGAGCGATAAGTTGAAAATATCCGTGAGGACCTCAGCTAGTTGGATTGAGCAAGCTCTCAGTACCCTATCCAGACACACCATCAGGGCCGGCTGCTCTTTTGGCATCAACCTTATTGAGACAGTCCATGACATCAGAGATGGATAGAGTGAGTGGTTGGATGTTTGGTTGATCGAACCAAGCATAGAAGAGGTTCAGATCGTCAGCCTGAATATCAGCAGAAGGGGATGGAGGGGGGGGATTGTAATTGGTAAGGTCACAGACACCATGCCACATACGTCTTGGATTGACAGAGCTGAGATGTTCTTCTACTTTCAGTTTGAAGGAGTGTTTGGCTTCAGAGATACCCTTTCTTAGGGAATATTTGGCTGATCTGTAAGCTATTTTGTCACCAGCTCTGAAGACATGATCCCTTTCCTTGGCTTTTGGTTTGCAAGGATGCGGATAGACTTCAGTGTAGTGACTTCATTGATACACACATAGATGTGATTCAGGACAGATTCGGTGTAGATGTTGATGTCCGGGGAAGCAAAAGCTGTCCAATCGGTCTGATGGAATCTCTGTTGAAGGGTAGAATCTCTGTTGAAGGGCAGAATCAGCTTCTTTATTCCAGACTTTCACCAGTTTAGTTACAGATTTGGACCTCTTTATGATGGGTGTGTATCTGGGGAGGAGGAATATTGAGAGATGGTCCGATAATCCCATATGGGACATTGGTGTGGCCTTGTAGGCATTGGTAATGTTGGAGTACCGAAGATCAAGCGTCTTGTCTTCCCTGGTAGGGCATGTGATGTACTGGTGCAACCTTGGAAGTACAGATTTCAGATTGGCACTGTTGAAATCACCTGCAATAATTAGTACTCCATCAGGATGTGAGATCTGTAATGGATTGATGGCGGATTGGAGGTCAATCATTGCTGTATTCGGGTTGGCATCCGGTGGGACGTATACAATGCCAATAATTACACAAGTGAATTCACGAGGTAGATAGTATGGTCTGCATGTGATGGTCAGGAATTCTAGATCCGCCGAGCAATGAGTTTTTACAATAGTTGCATCATTACACCAGGTTTTATTGATGTAGGAGCAAACTCCACTGCCACGATTTTTACCCGAGCTATTGGATACTCTATCCGATCTTAGAGTGATGTAGCCATCAAGTTCGATAACACAATTAGGAATGGAGTCGTTTAGCCAGGTCTCGATGAATAGGATGAGATTGCAGTCATCCATCTTTTTCTGGGCAGTCATCCATATTCTCAGTTCATCCATTTTGTTGGGGAGTAATCTGACAGCTAGAAGAATAATAGGTAGGGGGGGTCTGAAGGGATTAAGCCTTAGTTTTTCCTTCAGGCCACCATGCTTGCCTCTCTTTTTCCTCCTGTGCTGTGTACAGCCTAAACACCAGGTGACATTACTGTTAGCCATAAGTCTATAGTTCCATAAGGTAGACCTCCTGTATAGCCCTTTGGGTAAATAAGGCCGAATTTCCCTGTTGCTGGGTGATACACATGTACATGGGAGGGGGGCATGGTCAGATAATGAGTGAAGGATGAGTTTAGAGCGGTCAATGGGGGTTGCACTTCTGAAGATATTTAGAAGTGTGGAGCGGTCATATTTGATAATTTAGCTCACCTTAGAGAGGGTACTCCTTGACGAATCATTGTGAAGGTGCGACTGGAATTGAGTCCTGGGAAGTATAGGAGGTGATGAGGGAAGTTGCGACAGCTCTGTGTGATGATGTGACTGAGGCAGATTCATCGGTGTGATCTTATAGCACTGATGTTGCTCAAAGGAAGGTGCTGAGGAAGGAGGGAGAAGGGATTGTGACCGCAGCTGATCCTGTCACCAAGGTGGTAGTAGACGCAAGGAGTGTGACACGGAAGCTGCTCAGTAGGCCTGGGCATGACCACGACCGTGATCAGCCAGATCTACATGTATACACACTTCTGAAATCCTCAGTGAGATCAGCAGTATCCATTCCTGTGGACTCCCTGCACTAGTCCCTACTGTATCTGCTTTATTTCCCAAGCAGTGAACCTGGCTTGTACCAGTTCATTTGTAGCATGGAGCATGTGGAAGGTTCCCATCTATATGACTAACCTGTATTGTACCTACAAGTGTCCCAGTTTGTTACAATCAAAAGAGGCTCTATGTATATAGTTCAAGTTATCATAGGATATATTTAGGTAAGGAGCTATACGGTTAACAGCAGGTTGGGGGAGCAACCACTGAAGATGCCTTGAGTTCCTACAGTGGACTCCAGTATTGGGAGACCTAGACTTGGTGCCAAATAGCATCTCTTTTTACATTTGCACGTTTCTAGCTACCTTTAATTAAACACTTGGGCTATTGGCCCTTTTGTAATATCCTGCAATTTTCATTGATCCCAAGATGCCTCAGTCCAGCACTGGGCCAAGCTAATAAGAATCTTCCAAGTGAAAGGGGACTGGATAATTGGCAGTGAAGATGATCCATGAGAGGTAGAGAGCTTAAAAGTAGCCATGTGAATATCTGGGAGATGGACATATAGTGGAATACCAAATATTAGTATTGCCTCACTTTTATATGCCTTTCCTGATATTTAACTGATCTAGGCTGCTAATTTGCACTGTGTGTCCTATGTCTTGAACCACAAGGAAGGAACCCACACTAGAGGGAGCTAAAACTATGGTAAAGGTGAAATGTACCTGAAGGAAGGTGGATACAATAATATATAATTTTATAAGTGTCTTGGTAACAGTAACTTTAATAGAACATTCTGGTTATAGGAGAATGTAAATACTTCCATGCAGCTGAACCAAGACTCACAGTCACCTCGGGCATGTCATCAATAAACAAGATTGTACCTGGAATGTAGCATTAGGCTAAGAAAAAAAGAAATAACCTCATACACTTTCTTAAACTGTGGTCATTTCAAATAACATTTCGCTCATGCAATTATTGTCAAATTAAACTAAATTTTTTGCACAAATCCTATTAATGTTTGTGAGAGACCAAGATAATAAAGGTGGGACTCGCCCACGTGGGGCTCAAGTGAGATTCGGAAATGGGAAACTTGATTCAGTTTGATTTCATCTTGTTAATATGGACTGTAACCTTAGGCAAGTCAGTGTATCTTATATAATCCATTCAAGGAAATTCAATTCTAGAAACTCTCCTTGTGTTTCATATATCCCGAGATCTCCATTCACTGTAAGAACAGGAAGACAGTTATCTTTGCTGTAATAATTTGTATATACACATATTATCTCTCCCTTTATACATACATTAAGAGAAGTAGAATTGATATATCTAGCAGGCTGTTCCTATGAGGATTGCTTGGAAATTTCTCATTATAATGGAGATCCTTTTTTCAGCAAACTACTTGTATCGTTTTATTGGACATTTCTTTTGGAAATAAATATATCCATTGTATGGAGGCTGTTTCCTGTGCTCGTTTATACATCATGAAAATTGGATTTTTCTGGAGGAGGTTCTGAATGCAACACATCCTAGTCTTTAAGACTGATATGCCTAATATCTAATTACATCTGGTGAGCAGATATGTGTGCTTGATGTGTGTTTTCACACAGTGTTTTTTTTTCTCACACATTCCATTTAATATACACACTTGATTTTTATATGGATCGTTTGGGATCTTTTCTATCCTACACGTTATTCATTGATAAGGCACTATATAGTGCTTTTTTTTTCACAGATTTACACAATTGTTGTGCACAAAGATGTTATTAAAATGGTAACATCTGTGGCACTGGAATACATACATAACATACTAAAAAGGATATTACAAAATATTATAAAGCTTTTAAGAGGTCTGTCTTCCCTTTCTAAAGTCTCAAGAAATACAGAATTTATAAATTAGATGTGAGTTACAAAGGCAAAGAAAGCCATCAAAAATGGACACTTGCACACTAGGATGTGTAAATATAGAAGGATTAAAACATAACCTTTAATAATATACAAATAAAAAAGTAATAGCCTAAAAAACAATAAAAAATTTGTTAAAAGGATGTCGACACTATATGTTGATGTATAGAGTATAGGGATGGGGGAAGGAAAGTCTTATGAATCCCCCAGTATGGATATACCGCTCCGACTTTGGAGCTTTATCAAGGTAATTCTGAAGATTACTTTACTCCAGTAACACAGAGTTTGGAAAAACACTTAGAAATTGGAACTGAAATACAAAGTGTTGAGTCTCCATTTGGAGTGAGTATAAGGTAAAGTGACAGACAATATGGCCTAGTGAAATCAAATAGAGTTAAAAAGATAAGTAGGTGGGTGTATGTCGCCTACAACTCCCATGAATCTTAGTGGTTCAATATCCTATCACAAATGTTCTTTACACCTAGTCTGCCAGACAAGTAAATGAGCCCTAAGGAGTTTTTTTTTTTGTAAAGACAAAGTGGAACATTGATTTAATATACAAATGCCCCAAAAAGGTACCATCAGCGTTCATACCCACCATAGTTTCTATACATTATGTTTATGATGTACATATTCACCAGCTCCTTGTCTCTACGTGCACCATTCCTATCCCATATTGCCCGGCACCTCCTACATGGTTCCCCACACCCCAGATACCCCAGATACCCCCACTTCCCAAATTTCACTCTTCTTACCCTATATTACCCAGTGTTAGAATTCCCTGTTACAATGCCTAGTACCCAGTGTTACAGTGTCACAGTGTCCAGCACCCAGCACCCAGTACCCAGTGTTACA
>WMED01018599.1:0-12653 GCA_019650415.1 Pipa parva | reverse complement strand
TGCGAAGTGAGCCGAAGGCTTCGCGGCTCACTTCGCACAATGGTGAATAAGGCTGTATATATTTTACTCAAAGGACATATTTATGGACCATATTCATCCAGACATTTGGCCCAATATCTATATGGACTCAATATTTTACCATGGACTTTTAGACTCAGAATGAACTATACCTTTAAGTCTTACCCTGAGTTCAGCAAATATTACTCAAACTATATAACCTTGACATTTAAGTAAGTGTTTTTCATCCTCATAGATCGTAAACAGTTAGTCCTGCAATTTCTTAGAACAGTGGCCTTCGTTGGAAACAGTGGTTTTCTCCTGTCTAGAAGTTGCTTTCCTCGGCCTTGAGGGACATAGAAAACAACTTACCTCAGCATGACAAGTATGTTTAATCTGGTTAGCCAATCAGCATCTAGTTTGGTTTCTGTATGATCAGCTAACTTTGAGATTAGTGAACCGTGTTATAAAATTATGGTAATGATTGAATAAAATCAGAACTGCTTTTACAATGACAACAGACTGAGGTGTGTGTTATTGCTTTAAAGCCAATTTCTCCAGGCCTGTAATTCCTCAACACTGATTTGGAGCCCGGTGCAGGAAAGAAGTAGTCGTATTTCCCCCTCACAAGGGCCAATAAGAATGCTACCCGCAATAAGCGTGAGGGCGTATGAATCTGGTGAATCAAGAAGAAGGTGCTGCGCGCTGGTTTCTCAGTCAGCCTTTTTATTTACAGCACAGCTCATGCTGTGACTAATCAATTGGCTCTGTATATGGTAGAGTATTTTAACAGTTATTTATTTCTTTGCTATAGGTCTCCTTTAAATAGAACTGAAAGACCCAGAATATCCTACTAAAATCAAACATCAGTAAAGTAAATGGAAAGTTGCTATGTAATCAAAAAAAGCTTAATTCACAAATTTAAAAAATATGTTATAAAGTTGCTCTGATACTAAGGGGCTGGGGGAGGGAGCTGCGAGAGACGACAGTGCTTCAGGATGGTGGGGGTCCCTGGTCAGGTCCTGAACTGGGCCAAGGCATTCAGTTATGCCATAGACAAAAATCTAACAAGATGAAGCTTCTCTGAAAGGCTCAGAGTTTCCATTATTTACATTTCACAGTTGTAGCATGGGTTTTTTAATGTTTCACTAGCGTTAGTGCCTGGGCAGAAGAAAGGTTAGCTGCAGCAGATCTAGCAAATCCACAGCAATTCTTAAATATGAAAGCAGTTCATTCCTTTTTGTGGCAGTTGTGGCCTTATTATTTAGTACTAGAAACTGGACAATGTACGGTGACAGTAATCTTTTAATTATGTACAACAATAGGAGAAGTCTCTGCAAGGCCTGAGCAAAGAGTAGTTTTCTAGTGCAGCGTTTGTTCCCACATCACAGAGTTAGAGAGAGACTTAATTAAATGCTTCATTTGTATGAAAGACAGCTTCCCACTATACAAACTAACATTTCCACAAGGGAGCATGTTCCGAAACGCTGCCTCATTAAACTAAATGCTCATTTATACTAGGGGTCATTCTTAAGGGGGAGGAGAGGGGATATAATTACCAATAGGGGTTTATGCTCCTGCTTTCTTTAAGAACAGATTTTTCCTGCTCTAAACAGTGATGTGATCCTATTTACTCCCCATTCCTGTTTGTTTCTGCAAATTGAGAAAGTGCATTGGCAGGATTCGGGTGCACTGCTACTGCGACAACATAATTTGCTGAAATCACACAGGAAGCAGGGAGTGAAGAGCAGAATAAAACAACTTCTTCTAGAAAGCAGGGAATAGCATTGGAGCATAAAACCCCTACCACTAAATATTTTCCCCCTCCGACCTTAAATGATTTTTTGTACTGTAGAAACAGAAATAATGCATTACCATGACAGTTTAACATGGTAAATCATTTTAAGTCACTTAACAGATAAAATGTCCACATTTTTAACTGCACGAGGCCCAGGAGTTGACAAAAACCACCAGGCTGCCTACCTACAGACTGGAGCTTGAGTCAGCTGTCATAACTGGAAACCCAACACAGTGGACCTTACCTACAGTATTTGCCGGCGTATAAGACGACCCCCAACTTCTCCAGTTAAAATATAGAGTTTGGGATATACTCACCATATAAGTCTACCCCTCTTCCAACGTAAAACCTGCTTGGATTGGTCAGCTCTTCCTGCCTGCCCAGCCCTTCCTGTCTCCAAGATTATCAGAGCACCATCACATTGTGCTGTCCGTACAAGCCCTTTCCCACAATGTCCTGCCCCTACAAGCCCTTTCCCACACTGTGCTCCGCCTACAACCCCTCCTCCCACACTTGCTGCCCCACAAATCACAAACCCACTCTGACAGCTGGCAAAGGAGGAGGTAAGGAGAGGGACACCCGGCATATAAGACGACACCCCCCCAACTTTTCAGATGATTTTCGGGGGTGAAGAAGTTGTCTTATACGCCGGCAAATATGGTAGATTGGCCACTAGATCAGGGGTGGGCAAACTACAGTCTGCGGGCCGAATCCGGCCCTCCAGAAGTATCGACCAGCCTGTGGGAGTATACTAAAATTGGGGGGCCGTGGCCTATCGCCATAGGCATCAGCATGCTAGACACGCCCCCTCTGAAGCCATCGGGAAGTTCATGCGGCCCGATGGCTTAAATGTTTGCCCACCACAGCACTAGATGCAAGCAAAGAACCATTAAGAGTCATAAAAATAACAGTAGGGGTAAAAGGGAACTACAAAGATAATAATCTGGACCCCTGGATACAACCTAAAGAAGAACTAAAGACATATTAAAAACTTACCTTATATTAAAGTTGAACCGATGCAGTCACAGCTTCAACTGTACTGTAATTTCTCTTCACTGAGGCAGACTTCACAGCGTTTAGGCTGATACAGGAGCCAGCTCAAAGCTCTGCAGATGCTCATTGTGGGGAGCGATCTCATTGGCCCTGCAATGAACACGATGATGCTGAAACCCCTTTGCACCATCGATTCAACAAGTGGGCGGAACTTTTCCCTGGATCCTTTATCAGCCTAATCTCTGTGAAGTCTGCCTCGGTGAAGAAAAATTACAGTACAGATGAAGCAATGACCACATTGGCTCAACTTAATAAAAAGTAAATTTTTAACATGTCTTTTTTTTTTTTTTTAGCGTTAGTTCTCCATTAATAGAAATAGAGAAAAAGGAAAATGAAGGGATGGTATAAGAAATATAGACAAGGAAACAACAGTGTAGATATAACTGAGCTTATTGTGCAGGAAAGTTAGAAACACTGTTTCCAACCAAACCTCAACAGCCATGGGAGTTATAATCCAGCAACAGCTGAACAGTTTTCTATCACCAGGCAGTTTACATCAAGAATATAAGAATATAGCTCTGCAGCAGATTTCCTACAATAAAAATCCTGGTGACAGATGTGGAAGTGGTCGCTGGTGGTAAACCATTGAGGGGAAAGGGGGATCTTCACTGCTGTTCATCACTGGTTTTATCTGTTTTGCCAAATATGGAAAATTATGTGCAATAATCTCAATATGGAGCTTTGGTCTTAAAAGGCCAATGATACCACCAAATTGGGGTTCTGGAGACACTTCCTGAATATGTATTTTCTAAAACACCATACAAAACAATGGGACTAGGTAAGGTCTGTTTAACAATATGGCTGCAATCAGTAAAGATAAAAACAGAGAGAAAGCAATGGAATTCATGAATTTAACTTCAAAGTTTGTACATTTGTACAAGTGCTGTATTTCAATAAATGCTATTCCAATACAAATGGGAATTTTTTATTTTTTTGGTATTGCGGATACTTAAACAGGGCTGTTTTAGATTTAAACCTGCTGCATAATCCCCAGGCAGTTTAAAAAAAAACAATTTTGACCTTTATTCTCCTGCAGCGCTGCCTGGGCTGTCCCACTAGAGTAATGACCCAATAGTATTTCTGCACATGCCTGACCCGGCTGTAAAATCTGGGTCGAGTGTCAATGGCTGAATGAGGACATCAGAAATAAGGAAGATGGCCAGAGTAAAGGAGATCAGAATCTTTTGCTCACGGCCCAAAGATCGGGCATCAGCAAGTTTCTTTTGGGACACTGTTTACATCCTGTAGTTTTTCTCTTTGCTAGTTGCAACCATCTTTTGCATATTAAAGTGCACCTGTCACCTCAAAACTAGATTACTGAATTAAGTTCTTCTAAAGAAATAAAAGTTATTTTAAATATAGATTATTAAAAAAAATTAAAAAATTTATCTATATACAGCATTTCTCACTGTGTTTCCCTGTCAGGCTTAGTTTTCTTTCTCAAGTTGGGTTGGGAGGTGTTAAGAGGAAGTATCATATACATGACTGACAAATTGCTTCCTCCCACGATATTCTCAAGCGCATTCATATAAACAACTCTTCCTTACAAAGTAAATAAACCCCATCTAGCAGGAGTCCCTGGGACCCCCACACCTCCCCTCAGTATCACCCCTCACTTAGCGCTAGGCTGAGTGAGGTGATCGCTAAGTACAGCAAGCAGCTCCCTGAGAGCTGCTTCCCTCTCCCCTGCCCCTCTGTGTCCTTTTAGGGTAGGGGGACCATTGGAAATAAAGAAAGGGTCCCGTGACCCCCATCCCCCCACCCCCACCCCCCTCCTCCAGCGCTAGGCAGGGTGGAGGATTGGTACAGCTAAGAGCCGCTTGATGAGATGCAATTAAGAGGAGAAGCACATCATAGAGGGAGGACACATTGATGACATGCACGCTCTCACTGTGAGTTGCTTTAAATCAAAATCTAGCAGGGATCTGATTGGAGGAGCTATAATGTCAATCATTTAGCCCTGCCCAACTCAACTCGGGAAAGAAAAGTCAAGCCGACAGAGAAATGCTGTATAAAAAGGTAATTTTCTTTTTAATCTATATAAATAAAAATGTAAATGTTCATTTGTTCAAAATCTTAAATCTCTGAAAGTTCTTCACAGACTGCTTTGAAATTTTGACACAACGTTGCATTCAAATACATGCATTTTTATATACCTATATTATACAGATGTCACATCTGTAACAGGTAAAAACATGCTTTTGTTTTAAAAACAGCGCCATCTGTTGGGCATAAAAGAAAAACACGCTATACTAAATATTTTATGATTCCATTTCAATGTTTCCGATTGAGCTGTGTTTGAATTGAAATATTTCCTCATTCTTCACATTCCTATGATTCCAACAGATATACCATTTCAATTTAAGAGATTGCAATTCCCAATTCAATTGGCATTTGCAATAACCATCAAAAAAGCTCAGGGCCAATCTTTAGAATTGTGCAGTTTAGATCTAGACACAGATTGCTTCTCACATGGACAATTACCCTATGTTGCATGTTCTAGAGTCGGCAAACCAGACCATCTCTATATCTGCACAGACATTGGGAACAACAAAAAATATTGTATACCCACAAGCATTGTGAAATTAAACATACTGTATTAGAAACGTGCACTATTTTTTCTTTCTTTTCCATTTAACCAGACTGAACCACAGCAATGCGTGGCCGGGTACAGTTAGTACATATATATTTACACAAATGTTTATTTCATTAGTAAAACCTAAATTTGTATTAGTTTTGAGGTGACAGGTGCACTTTAAACCCTTTCTAAATATTCTCCAAATGTTCTTTGCTACAAAAGCAAAGACAACGGTTCTCAGTAAACAGACTATGGGCGAAATTTATAAAAAGCGAAATTTAAATTCCGATCACACGTGCGGAATTTTTTGCGCACGAACGGAAACTGATCGAAATTCCGCACGTGCGATCGGAAATTGAT
Organism: Pipa parva; assembly: GCA_019650415.1. Lineage (NCBI taxonomy): Eukaryota > Metazoa > Chordata > Amphibia > Anura > Pipidae > Pipa > Pipa parva. Next base: position 6,867 of record WMED01018599.1, on the reverse strand, counting down.
CAAAATTCCGCACGTGCTGTAAAAATTCCACATTTAATAAATTTCGGCCTAAGTCACCAAGTTCAAATTAGAAATAAATATAGCACATAATCGACTTATTTCCTACTATAGACTTGACTCCATCTGAAAAGACAGCTTAAAGAGCGAATTTACAAAACTCGAAAAGGTAGTTTTTTTTGGAGGGGGGGTTTTAAACACCTTTTTCGATGCATAAAATGCTGTTTAATCAAAAAATATCAATTGATTTTTTCCCCGATTAAAATATTTTGATCAAATCTTTTTTAAATTGGAAAAGTAGCCAAAGTAAAGGATGGCTCCTTTTAAATTGGAAAAAAAAAAAATTTGAAAAAATTAAATCGAAATGTTCTGAACAATAAATATTCAATGAATTATAAAAATAGTAGCACTAAATTTACACAATAACAATGAAAATATATTAAATGTGACGACTAAAAAGTCCAATATCAATTGTGCAGCTTTTTCTTAGTGTACTGAGCATCCACTTCTCAGAAAACCAAAACAAATGAAATGACCCATAAAAGGAGAAAAAGCACAAAAAAATATGGACACCTAAGTGTCTTATCAATGAGTAGATGAATAATAAAAGTGCAGATAAAGCCCTCTAAACAGACAGGCTATATGGTGCTCAAAAGTGAAAATGATATAGGACCACCCAGAGCCGGCTCTGGCTCTATTGGCGCCCTAGGCGCCCCCTCCAACGGCACACCCCCCCCTCCGGCGCTGCTCCGCCCCCTCCCCGGCGCCCTCATCCCGCGCCACCCCCTCTTCCGGCGCCCTCATCCCGCGACAACCCCTTCCCCTGGCGCCCACCCACCGACCCGCGACGCCCCGCCCCCTCCCCGGCGCCCACCCACCCGCGACGCCCCGGTGCCTACCCACTCGCGACGCCACGCCCCCTCCCCGGCGCTAGGGGCGCCCCCCTGGGCAGAAGGCGCCCCTAGCATTTGCCTACTCTGCCTAATGGCAGAGCCGGCACTGGGACCACCTCTTCAGTGAATAGACAGACAGCTCATGACGCCGATATTATTGGAGAAGCTCACCAGACAAAAATGTAGGATCAGCAGAAAATGTTAAATCTGTAATTCATAAGTTCAGCAATTTTCCAATTCAATAGCAAAAATGCATGTTCAGCAGTGGGTATTCACAAGCGATCCCCATTTAAAAGACATACCCATTGTGCTCTTGGGGTCATTTTGACTGGGCGCTCACTTCTTGGCAGAGTAGCCACAGTCCCACATTGTCTCCATTTCTATATTGTTTGCCTTACTGTAGACTAGTGAATTTCTAAAGTCTTTGAAATCGCTTTGTAACCCTTTCCAGCTTTATATAAAGCAATAATTTTTGATTGTAGATCCTCTGAAAGCTGTTTTTGGCGAGGCATGGCTTACATACGCGTATCCTTGTGTGGAGCAAACTCAAAAAGTCTAAGTGGTTTTTATCAGTCAAAGTAGCTCTAGTTCACACCTTCAAACTCATTTTCTTAACCAGACTCCAGGTATGCTAACACATGACTCCAATTAGCTTTTTGAGCATTAACATAAGGGTTCACATGCTTTATCCACTAGCGCTATAATGTTTTCATTGTTGTTCTCAATGAAGATATGAAGGATCAAAAAATGTTTGTGTTATTATTTAGGGCACATTATATTTGTTGATACGCTTGACTTGGATGGGGATCAGATCACATTTTATGACAAGTTATTGCAGAAAACCATAAAATTTCAAGAGGTTCACATACTTTTTCTTGCCACTGTACATTCATGCTGTATCTAAGTACCTGCCATGCCAAACCTATTAAGGATTTCTATTTTTTACTTTTGGCGTTACTGAACCTTTAAGCAAAAAACTGCCAGAGGTAGACAATAAGAGAGCTAGAGGCATGAGGAACGCACAAAAACACAAGTCATGTGCTGTGTTTACTCAGAAATGTGTCATGGACTTACTACTACCTCAACAAATAATCTTCTGTGTGTAAAGGAGATAAACAAAAAGGTACAAGATAGAAACTATGACTCAGCTCAATAAACACAGCAATCTGCATGTACTTTCTGCCACTTTCCATGAAAGAAAACAGTTCTAACCAAATCCAAGAACCAGTAACAGCAAAAGAGAGGAACATTTCCCATGTGGGGGGACATGCCACTTATTCTTATCCAGCAGAAATGTGTCCAGATTTTTACTTACTTGGGTTTGCTTCTCCATTTCCTGACTGGAGACATATTTGATTTTATGAACAAACTCCTCCATACAGCTGAGGAATAAAGGGGGCTTTAACATGATCTGCAAATAACACCTATTTTCTTATCTTAGGCCCCGCGGGGTATGAACCTCACACCATTTTCTCTGTCAGCCACTGTAATTAGGGGTAAAACTAATCTTTCTGATTTCTGCTTACTATATTATAAGATTTCATGTTTTCTTACAGTGTTTCCGCCACCAAACATTTTATTCCGTCACTGGAGTTAAGTCAGTCTTGCAGATATTGTATTTATTCATTCACTTCTATAGCGCTGATATATTACTCATATTGTCATAATAATGAGTCATTGATTCAAGAGCTCCACTTGAAGTGGAGATAAAGCCTAAGGCTGGATTCGTACTAGGCGATTTTCAGCTCAGCTGTTTTGTTTTTAATTAGGCACATTATTGTCTGTAATGAAAAACACAATAGTCTGTGTGGATTACTGCACAGAAAACAATACATACTGTTTTTCAAACTCAAATGAAAGTCAGCTAGTGCAGGGGTTTTTAACTCAATTTACCCGGGGGCCGCCGGAGGTAGAGTCTGGGTGAGGCTGGGCCGCATCATGTTTTCCACAAGAAAACAACAGATTAAAAACAATACATGGCCCTGCAGGGCAATCAGTGGCTTTGTGGGGCAATATGCAGCTCTGCTGGGTGATTTGCATCTGCTAGGGAAATTAGCACCTTTGTGGGGAAATATGGGGGTCAGTGGGGCAATGTGCGGCTTTGTGGGCTACTGGTGCATCTGATTTTTTTAAAAATTATAAATTGGGGTAAATTTTATGGCTGGGGGGCAAACTGGGGACACTGGGGGATATTGTGGGGCAATTGGGGTTTAATTTACTATTTGTCATTGGTGGCCATGGGTGGGGGACTCTTACTTACCCCCGGCAGTGATCGGCAGCTGTGCTGCTGCTGCCAGCAGCACTATAAAGGAGCAGGAACCCGGAACCGCTGATCACATGCGCTCCTGAGTTCCTATTGGCTCCTGTGACTGATCAGGTCACAGGAGCCCTCCTCTTTGCATGGAGAGAGTCAGCTAGGACTCCCTCTGTATCGGATCCAGCACTCCACCGGTGAAAAAACGCCTGGTGAAGCGCAGGACCAGGGGCCACAAACTAGCGTCCCAAGGGCCGCAAGTTTGAGACCCCTGAGCTAGTGTGAACCCAGCTTTAGGCTTACTGCTGATCCAGCATGATTCTCTTACTGTTCTACACAGCAGTAATGTTCGGATTATGGAAGGGGTGGTCGTGATCCCCTACTTTTTGCAGAGTCCTTTATTAAATGTGAAAGGAAGAACTCCAGCTACCAGATGGTAAGCCCCTTAAGGTTTCAGCATAGGCTCATTTAGTGTAATACAGACTGGCATTAACTTAATCTAATCTCTCCATATCTAGAACAAGCATTTTCCCTTCAATCTGCTTATATTGGGGTATCAGCTGCACATACAGATTCAATGTTACGTTACATTTAGGTTTCAATAGAAGAAAATTATCAGCTCACACAAAAAAAAAAAATATATATATATTAATATACAGGGTAGGGGTGTGCGATATTGCTGAAAAATGATCTCGATATTTTATGGAATTTCGTGGATAACGATAAACAATATTTTTCATTATTTAAAAATGTGTTAAGTCTTATATTTAGTGCAAAAAATTGGATTAGCTGTGTTTGGGTTAATCCTTGGTTTGGCTGGTTCTGGCGTTTTTGCATGGTGCTGTGTGTGTGTCGATGGCTGTTAGGCCTGACACGTGCACAGCCTCTATTTATGTATGTGTATGGTTGGGTTTACTCTAAAGGCGAGTAGCCGTTCGATAATGACAGCTTGCATATCGATAACACGCCGATTACTGTATTATCTTAGATGATATATCTCATACACCCCTAATACAGGGCTTTGGAGTCAGAGTCGGAGTTGTTATAAAATGGACTGACTCCAACTCCCAAAATATATAATTAATTGGTAGAGTTAGATCATTGCAGTATAGGCTGAATATATTTTCATAAGAATTTGGGAAAATTATGAAATGTCCCGTAAAGGTCTGTTCTATTCCTTATATAAGGATCTAGGCTCTTAATTGAAATGAATGTGTGCTGCACTTTATGTACATGCTCAGTAGTGAAGCTCCTTGCTACAGATCAGAGGAAAAGGCACTGGAAGGAATGGCTGCACTCATCATAGATCTGCTAGAGAAAACAGGATTAAAGAAGTTTGCTCACTACAAAAATTAGCTTTCAACATTTTTGTTGAAAACTGTTTTTTTTCCCACTTACTGCAGCGTTTTACATATTTGCAATTTATTAAAGTTTTTTTGTGTTCTAATTCAGAACACAAAAAAGTTTAATAGATTGCAAATTTGTATCCAATAAATATATTTTATGTTCTACCTAAATAGCTTGATTATTGTATCATAAAGATGATAAAAAGCTTAAATTAAGTTCTCTCTTAAACATGCAGCATGTATGAAGGAGTTGGAGTTAGGGGAAATTGAGGAGTTGCTGGCTTACCGACTCCATACCGATTCCTGGTGAAGCCTGAAAAACACAATTAACAAATTACCTGTTGTGTTTCAGCCCAGCTTACACTGACTTCCAACAGGTGAAAATCCCAGGAGGCTCTCTCACTGCACCATTAGGAAACATTCATAACTGCGTGAATCCTTTGCAGCTTTTGAAGCCAAACAGGGCTGGGTTTTTTTTTTGGGGGGGAGGGGGTGAAATAGCCAATTGCACAGGGTCCCCCATAATTAGTATACTGAAGCAAAAAAATTAAAAAAAAAAAAAAAAAAAAAAAAAAAACCCCAGAAAGGTTTGGGAAGAGTTATTTCATTTGTAGAATCATAGGTTAAAAGGTACTGGTTCATTGAAAGCCAATATTTCCTACTGTTCCAATTATAATACTGATTTATCCAAAGGAGCTTTCTGGTTTCACGATGAGCCACTTATTTCAGAAGGAGAGATAATTGCCTTGTTAGTTCTAGGTCTTTTAAAGGCATTATGAATACCACTTAAAAGTCTTATATGCTCAGTAACTCAACTTTTCCAGGTGTTCTTTTCTTTTTTATAAATGCTTTATTATAAATACGATTTAATTAGACTACTCTCTGGCTTTCTGGTGAATTCCAGGTAACTGGCTGCATGCAAGATCTAGGTTTTCCCCTTAAACCTGTAGAATAAGGAAACTTGTGATTGGCTGCTACAGCTGTCTTTGCAGTGTTGCTTGTCGCCGGCAATCACTAGGCAACTGGAGTAACAGAAAATATAGAGAAAGGGCAGAGTACGGATAATATGATCACATTTTCAAGAGAAAAATAACCTGTCAACAAGAAAAATGTGATTTTTAAGTAATACCCACCTAAAATATGGAAAAGGTGCATGGAGGGTAGAAAACCACTTTAATTCAGGTGTTTATATGTGTGCTGTGTCTGCCTAACTATGTATAAAATACATCTTTAAATTGAATTATCAATGTCTGTAACTACATTTGAACACAAGTAAAAAAATGAATATAATGCTATGAAGAGGAATTAAAGCCTACTGAATACAGCAGTAACAATTAGTCTTTATAAGTACTATAAGGATTGCAGGGCTCTGGTCAAAGAGACTGTAACGCTAGCTAAAAAACGAAAATAGATTTATAGTTTCTAAATATTCAATCTGTGCTTATCAAAAGAAAGATTTTTGTTTTTTTTTAATTATTTGAAGAAGTTTTTATTTTCTATTGCAAAAAGATTTTAAAAACTGAAACATTGTAGTCAACATTTTTTATTTTTTGGTTATATATTGTTAAGTTCCTTTGTCTATTGTAAATAACATAACATACGGTTGTGTATCTTACACTGTACCCGTTACATCAAAACTCTAAAACTAATTTAGGTTCTACTAATGAAATAAATGTTTTTGCAAATATAGGTCTATTAAAAAAAAAAAAAAAAGTATACCTTTAAACAGCATTTCTCTGTTATCTTCCATGTCAGCCTGTCAGCCTGACCCTACTCGGGTTGGGAGGGACTAAATGATTATTTACACTATAGTTTCTCCAATCAGATCCCTGCTAGATCATGAGTTAAGGGATCGGATTGGAGGAGTTATAATGTCAATCATTTAGCAGCCTCGCCCAACCTAACAGGTAAGAAAAAGCAGGCCGACAGGTAAGATGACAGAGGGAAACGCTGTATAAAAAGGTACATTTTTAAAAATACATATATATTTTCAAAAAAGTTTATTTCATTAGTAGAACATAAATTAGTATTAGTTTTAAGGTGATGTGCACTTTAAATCTTTTATTATTAATTCCAAACAAGTTTTCATAACTAGATATAAATTGAAGGATTATCTTGTGATCAGAAGAAAAATAAAATAAAATGAGGAGGAACAAAGGAACAAACTGTTAACATTACTATTATCGGTAGGTTTAGTACAGGGGTCGGCAGTGCTTTTTTTGTAAAAAAATATTTTCCGGTACACATTAATTAATTAATTCCCCGCTCCCACACTTGCTTCCCCCGCAACCCCCCTCCCACACTTGCTTCACCCGCAAACCCCCTCCCACATTGTGCTTATCCCACAATCCCCCCCTCCCACACTTGCTGCCACCAC
>WMED01018598.1:0-12653 GCA_019650415.1 Pipa parva | reverse complement strand
ATTTAGGTTGTACTAATAAAATAAACGTTTTTGTAAATATATATGTTTTTTGTTTTTTTTAAATGTGCCTTTATACAGCATTTCTCTCTGTCATCTTCCCTGTCAGCCTGTCTTTTTTTTCCTGGGTCGGGTGATGATGATTGACATTATAGCTCCTCCAATCAGATCCCTGCTAGATCTTAATTTAAGGGATCTGATTGGAGGAGCTATAGGGGGAAATTCACGATAGTGCGAAAGTGAGGTGCGGACAGGTAAACTTCAACGGTATGTACTAAATCCACTATAGTAACAGTTCACATACCCCAGCTAGCAACACACAGACCTCCACAAAGCAGGCCTCTCTTAACAGATGGAGTGCTACACTTTCTGAATTAATAAAAGAACAGGGCGCCAATTGTTCTTTGCTTTTAAACACACACACATTTATTTAACAATTACAAATAAAAGATAATGATAGGTCTCGCATATAGTTTCAGTTGCATCATATACAGTTCATGATAGACAGCACATGGATACATATTTACCCACAGATGATATCACAGGCAGTCTGCACATGAGCCTTAGAGTGGAATCCCTTTGGTAGCTCCCTTCACTGGATGGTCCTCTCAGGGATTCCTTCTTCACTACAAGGCTAATCCCTAGTCCCTAAGCCTCAGATTCCCTTAGCTTCACACCACCAGGCCTCTAAGCCTACTGCAACTCCTGTTGGGGTCTCAGGCTACCCAGCTAGATAACCTTTCCTACTACTCTCACCCTTCAAGGTGAGCTAAACATAGGAACTAATCTGTCATTAGTCCCTTGTAGAAATCCCCTCCACCAGGAGGGTGGAGGGGTTGCTCCTGCAACACTATGCAGTGGAAGAAAGACACAGGGCCCACCTCTACACCAGCCTATATTAGCTAGGATGGAACATAATTTCACTATCACTATCACTAGGCAGAAAACCCAGTAAGGCCCTACTGAATATAACTCACAGCAAAAGTGTCATAATAACAGCTGTCACTAGAGGGAGCTCCAGGCACACTATTAGATTCAATAAACTATAACTAGTAGAAATGGTGACTTTCAAGCATTTTCAATATGTAAAAGCTCACCAGGACTACACCAGCTAAATTTGTCTCCACAACTTCAAGTATTTTTTTTAAGAAAGATCCTCCAGGTGTTCACAAACTACCTCTCATTGTCTGTTGTGTCATAACCATGCTGAAATCAATAAGTCAATGACTTTGGAGTTTGCATCTCAATTCAACATGTGAAAATATCATCAATTAAACACTACATATAGAGTAGAGAAATTAATTGCAGCATTACAATATGGTGGTGCCATAGCAGAGGGCAGTGAAGTTAAGCATAGGGAGGGGTACATTTTTGCATCTTTTCCTTGGTAAGCAAAAAAAAAAATGTTCTGCCACTAATTTAAACATATGTGCACAGAGAGTAGGCAAAATGTGTTTAAAGAATTGCTCTCTCAGAGTAGGCAAAATGCGTTTAAAGAATTGCTCTCTCAGAGTAGGCAAAATGTGTTTAAAGAATTGCTCTCTCAGGGGGGAATTCACCATTCAGTGAAGTGAGCTCCGAATCCTTTGGCTCACTTCGCAAATGGTGTTATGCGCTCGCTGATGTCCTGCACGCGGACATCAGCGAGCGCATTAAAGGGATTCCAGTCTCGGCAAGGCAACTCTTTTGGTCTCGCCGAGACTGGAATCCCTTTTATATGCTCGCTGATGTCCGCGTGCAGGACATCAGTGAGCGCATAACAGTAATTGCGAAGTGAGCCGAAGGATTCGGAGCTCACTTCGCTGAATGGTGAATTTTCTATCCCCAGGCCCACTTTATTTGCTGGGTGTTACCCTCTAGCTTCCACTCAGCTTTGGCTGATTATATTAACTTGCAGACTTAACTATTGTCCCAAACATCTCTATCAGCAAACCAGGATCCACATTGCAGTGTTTTCTTGACTTTGCTTGAGGACATGTTTGATGGATTAAAAAAATAAATATAATACAATGTATTGTGTAAAATGTAATACAATGCTGTGAAAGTTCTCCAATGGTGTAGTTATACAACGTACATATACATATCAAGCACAGTTTCATTCGGCTGTATATATTACTAGGTTATATCCTGTTGTATAGTATAAAGCAGCATTTATCTTTGTGTTAATTCATTAGTAATTGCACTGATTTGTTTTTGAACAACAATAACATAGCTGAAAACAACAGCTAATGGGGTAATAGCCTTCAAGTTGTTTCTTGTGAAAATGCTTCTAAAGAATCCTGATATAATATAGCAACTTTCTTACTTATTGTGACATGAGTAAAACAGTTGGGAAAATCCATCATTTTCTCAGTGATCCTAGTAATCCTTTGTGAAAACAACAGTAATCCAGGTTAGCTCTTTATCTGCTGTGTGCATTAAACGTGATTTAATGCTAAAATGCAAGATAACAGATTTCGATTTTCACAGAAGCAGTTGCTACTATTGTGAAATCAAAGTTTCTAAAAAAAAAATATATATATATATATATATATATTATTTATATGATAATATTCAAATATTATATATTTCTTTTTTATTTCTTGTGTTCCATGAGGAATTTTTCATTTCAAGGGTCTCATTGGTGTTCGGACAGAAGTAAAACTTTTTTTTTTATTTTTACTTATCTAAAAAGTTAAGGTATGCAAATCTAGAAAAAAATAAATGTAAACGTGTAAGGATGAGTTTTTACATTTATAAGCATTCAATATAACGCAAAACACCAGCATTATAAAGAATCATTAACCTAATATTTAAAAATAATGCATATATATATATATATATATATATATATATATATATATATATATATATATATATATATATATATATATATATATATATATAAAACACAAATACCTTACTAAAAACTAAATTTTTAACATGTATATAATTTTTTTTTTAAATTGATACAGTGTTTCCGTTTCATTCCCCGGTAACCTATAAACTCAATAAAATATAAATTAGGTTAACTATCGTATGTTAAAATGATAGGGGAAGTTTGTCTTTGTCCTACAGTAAGACCTGTATGATTTGTAAATGAGGCATATTATAAACATACATTTAACAATGAATGGACCCATGCCGTTAGGATGCTAATCCTCGGAGGTCATAAATTTTAATCCTGAAATTGTGCAACAAGACTTTACACTGTTAGTACTTCTGCTGTCACCCATCGACTTCCCATAAGTGATTTAATAGGTGAACAGACTTTCCCCCTTTTTTCTCAAAATAATATACTGTTCGTTATTGAGAACCGCTTATGAATGAGATATTCACTTCATTGATTAGATCAACACCCCTCTTACCACACACACCCAGAGTTAAAGTGTAGCTGATGTGTATTAAATCATTTGTGTGCACATTTACTAACACCAAACTCAGACATAAGAGTATATCATTTTAATAGGCACAACTCAATTATTTGGTTAAACTCTACCTTAATCTCCTTTTAAGGTGGAATATAACATTCTCTGCATCACTGTGGTTTTAAATAGTTTCTGGGAAGAACTACCCCTTTGCTCCGTCTCACAGTGAAAGACTAAACCAGAATAGAGGGGAAAAGTCTGATTACGTATTATAAGTTGATTATTTCATGGTAAGAGTATGTATTTGCATCAGCTGACACACTTGGGGGCAGGTGCACATAAGACAGATACAAATGAATACATATTTGAACACAACATGGGCCTTATTTTTTATCTATTAATTTATAAAGACAGTAACTTAATGCAGATAATTTTAATGAAACGCTCATATCATTTAATTCACAAAAACATTTGTAATACCCACTCCAAGCTAGTATAAACATGCCTATTTCCTAAGAGAATTCATCCATTTCCTTAAAGTGGCACAAACACTTCCATGGAGTTTGTACTTGGCACAAATGAACTGTATAATTAAGCAGTGTATATTTTATTAATATATATTATACATTTTATAAAATATTTGTAAACTGTATTTCTAACTTTCACCACCATTAGTTTTATATTTTGTTAACCTTAATCTATGGCAGACCTGGCCATTGTACGGCCCGCAGGCCACATCTGGCCCTCCAACCATCTCTGACTGGCCCGCCCAAGCATGCAAAAATGGGGGGTGTGGCCAACTGCCACAGGTGCTAGGCACAAGCTAGGCACACCACTCCGGCTCTCTAAAACCACCCAAAACTTTCCCACAGCCCCATGAGATAAATAATTGCCCACTCCTGATCTAGGGTCAAACTGGTGGGCCAAGGCCCACCAGGAAACAAGAGACCAGGGGCCCACCAGGAAACAAGACATCATGGGCCCACCAGAAAGCAAGGGATAAGGGGCCCACCAGGAAACAAGAGACCAGGGGCCCACCAGGAATCAAGAAATTGGTGCCCACCAGGAAACAAGAGATCAGAGGCCCACCAGAAAACAATAAATCAGGGGCTTACCAGTTAACAAGGGATAAGGGGCCCACTGAGAAAAAAGAGATTAGGGGCCTCCCCAGGAAACAAGAGATCAGGGGCCTACCAGGAAACAAGAGTTAATGGGCTCACCAGGAAACAAGAGATCAGGGGCCCAGGAGTATCTTCTATAGATGTTTTAGCCTCTTTGATTGACACCCCTTACTGAAAGAATAATGTACACTTGGCTGCAATGCATTCTGGGTAATAAAAAACCCTTATTTAGTCCATGCCCTGGCTTCATTTGCTACACACAGTAATGCAATCGGCTCTGCAACTAATCTAGTAGCTATAGTAGTCCTATAGTGAGTGTACAGCTATAGGTTTCTCTCCAATAGCACTCTCTCCGTTACAGAAACACAGGAGATCTTTTCCAAACCTTTAAGTTTTAAAAGGAAGCCACTCCCCACCTTAGTCACTGTCTTATACAGTATACTGTAGCTCATCTGACCCAATTCAGAGATTGACATTACTCAAGTGCCTTAAGGTGCTTAAGGAAAGAGAATCGATAATGGTGTTGTTTAAATGCCACTAACTGTAAAAAGGAGCCCTTTTTGGGTTGGGCATTTAGTTCTTCTTTATGGTGCCAGGGTTTTATTGATTCATGTTCTATAGTATCCCATCTGCTATAGTGATTATAATGAAATCCATGCCAAAGGTTACAGCACATGTGCTGCTCTATAATATTGTGTATGGCCTGGTTGCCAACATGCCTCCAGCTTTAAACCTTTTTAACAATATTTTCTGAACGATTTAGAAAGTTTTATACCCCCAAATCATTTTGTAAGGTAGCTTGCATCTATAGGGAGGGTTTCAAAATAATAACATAATTTAGGGAGAGCTTAAGATATTTAAATAATTCGTTTTCCTCATCCACAACAAAAAGACTACATCTGTTTTCTTTGTTTTACCTGTTTTTAGCATCTATAAAAAGAGATGACTTTTAAATGCCCAGTTTAAAATGTCATAGAGACCATACATTGTCATTCAACATGTTAATTTTTTTTTTCTGTCACAGAATCCAGAGAATACAAACTCAAAACCACTGTGCAATTCTGCTTTAAAGGCTAATTACACTGTGAATTCATCTCCTCATGTTTTTTTATGTGTTGAGGGGCACAGCGTTGCCATTAGCCTCCCCTCGGTAACTTGTCACTGCACATTGTTTTACAGGTCACTGACACTCTGCATGCAGCCTGCATACACAGGTGCTTTCTTTAGGATACTTTTGTTTGTATTGTGCAAAACTCAGGAAGTGTGTCAGCTGGAGAAAGTGGCAGAAATAAAATGGTCATGTTGTGTTTTCAAGCAAACTATTAATCAACTGTTAACGTTATATGCCCCTGTCTGCTTTACCAAAGAGAACAGACATTATCTATTATAACTTTTAGCAGTCCAGACAAAACCTCTCTATCTGCTATTTATCAATTCCTTGACATGTCACATCAATGCTATCCCATCCCATTGTAGTGTTTGTTACCAGGATAGCATTTTTTGCCAGAAGCATGGAGCACACCTATCTCTTTCTTAATTGTCGATTGCATAAATACCTTTAAGCTTTGGCCTAGGGAAAAACACATAGCAGACAAGAAAACATATAGATAACTTGGCTATAAGACCATTTAGCATCCATGTATATCACTTTCCAGAAGTATTATATTTGTATTCTTGAAAAATGTGTAATTACCTCATGTGAGTGATACAATTTCACTGTGATTTTTATGCAGGTTAAAGGAACGCTGATTGTAGTATATAGATAGATATAGTGTATATACACAAACATATATACATGAATACTGATATTACCTGTTATACTTGTAAGCTCTTAATTAAAATGCATAATACAGATGTACATTCCTATTGTTATATATTTCATTTTACACCAGTAAGTCCAGCCCCTTTGATTTCGCTGTACTGTTTCCTTGTATTTGATTGGACATTACATTGTGTTTGTTCTTATTAGCAATATTTTACTTTAAGAGGGGAATTCACCATTCAGCGAAGTGAGCTCCGAATCCTTCGGAAATATATACTTATAAATGTATGCAGTATCTGTATAGTATTTAAAGTGCTAGCACAGAACACACAGCATAAACATAAACATGTATTTTAAAGGTGCAGTTTCACATGAAGAAAAAAAGACCAATTAATTAGTTAAGTTAAAAAAATTGTAATCTAGAATCATTGAAAATAATGTACCTTTTTGTAGCTTGCGTCGGCAGCTAAGCTTCCTGATAAAACACAATTCCGATTGGTTCCTGTAATAATGCACAGTGTCCACCATCTAAATAAATTGTTGAATTAGTCTTTCAGTTTGATCCTGCTGGGTCCATTTACTTGCATCTGATTGGCGTTTTCATAGTGTCTGATATATTTTGGATAGTTACTGCTTGATTCATGAAACTATTGTTTTGTGGAAATCAGATTCAATCCATTCTCTTTTTTTTAGAAAAATGGGCATTCAGGGTATGTAACTCAAGATTCACTACAGGTTGGTCACAGTATAGCGGCATATTCTTCATTACAATCACAACTGTTAGAGATTGACTTAGCATGACTTAGACAAATCTAAAATGCCTAGTTCATTAGAGAATGTATAAGGAACATACGGAGAGTAAGTACATGGATGGCAGAAAAGCTGATTTTGTCATTTGACACTTGACAATTGATTTTCATCAGTCCTGATCATTTCACTTACTAGTTTTTGCCTTTAGACACATTTTATGCTTCCATTTTTTTTTTATTGACAACTTCAACGCCCCTAGTTAGTGATTTAGACTTCTTTATTATGTTTATTGTATTGTGTAGTCACTAACTTTTTATATGAAGATCCATATATATATATATATTTAGTTTATGTCAGAATTCTGCTACTGTTCTTGCTCATTTTGTCAAAATCCAACAGGAACAGGAAATGAAGTGGATCACATTACAGGAACAGGAAATGAAGTGGATCACATTACAGGAACAGGAAATGAAGTGGATCACATTGCTGTGAAGAGTGGAAGAGTTCGGCTTGTTATACAAAGCAGGAGGCAGTACTAGAGCCTAAATCCCCTCTCGGTAAGTATTTCCCCCTCCCTCTTAGGAATCACCCCTAATATATACAAGTTTTAGTGCTCCTTTAAGAGGCGGAGATATTTACCAATCACTTTTTCTCCAGGACTGCATCCTGCTCTCTGTTAAAGCTGGTCTTCTTTTCTTCCACTGCAGAGTTTTTATCCCCTCCACTCCCTGCTTTCCCTTCAAAATCACTTAGTCTACTGCAGTATTAGATCAGAGTAGTTGAATTTTTATATTTTTATAATTGTATTTCGAGGATGTTATGGATAAGAAAATACAAGGTAGGTCTTTGGTCTACAGCCCAAAATTTTTCAGTTGAATGTACCCTTGTGTGCTCCCTCACTTTTGGGTTGATTGCATATCTCTCTGTTTAAGTGACATTTATCATTTCAATTTATCTCATTTTGTTTTAAACATGTTGATATTGGACCCTGGTTTTGACCCTGCATATTTATCTTTAAAAAAAATTTTTATTTTATTTTTAGTAAACTGCAGAAACTAGTGAATTTCCCCGGGGCTTGCATCCACAAACCAGCATGTATGTATGACAACAACCTGATATATCTATGCTAGATAGAAAAAGGTGTGTACTTTTATAAAATATACAGAATATGCACTTTGTTGGGGTATACTAAGGTAAAGGGCTATTTTCTTGTGCTGCAGCAACTTTCAAATGAAATTAACTTTGCTCACTTACTTCACTTTGAGGTAATTGGCAAAAGTACCATTGCAGGCACTCATGCAAATTGGGTATCATTCTGTTCAGGAGACGTTTCTCTATTTCAATTGTAGGGGGTAATTCACCAAAGTGTGAACTTACCCTCCAATTGTTCACTTCAGTATGCATAGCCTGTTATGCGCTCACTGATGTCCTGTATGCGGATATCAGCGAATGCTTTAAAGGGATTCCAGTCTCGCAAGGCATCTCGAGTAGAGCCTCGCGAGCTTTGCCGAGACTGGAATCCCTTTAAAGCGTTCATTCATGTCCATGTGCAGGACATCAGCGAGCGCATAACAGGCTATGGGTACTGAAGTGAACGATCGGAGTGTAAGTTCACTCTTTGGTGAATTACTCCCATAGTGTTTTGGAGTTCTAGCATTGATGTTTAAAAGAAAAATTGTTTTCAGTAAATATTTTATCTTTTTATGAGAGATGATTGCATATACAAATCTGCAGGCTCGACAGCGAGCTTGGTACACTTAGATAAATGAAACAGTGTACTTTTGGAAAATATGCTGCGTGTTGGGGTTATTCAGGAGGTTAAGGGTTGTTTTGCCTAAAAAACTGCAAAGTGGGGACTTGAGCTGTATATTTTAAGTTGAATGTGCTTTTGTGATGTCTTGTGTACTCAATCATTTTTTGGGTGTTTAGCTTACCCAGCAAAAAATCATAGTTAAACACATCCAGTCCATAATGGTTAATATCCGCTTGACAAAATTTAATTTAAAGAAAAAAATGTAACAATCATTTGGCAATGGAAGGATTAAGCTAATCAACACCTTTAGCACCAATCATTTCTCTCTGCCTTTGCCCACCTATTGGCTTCCATCGCAGTCATAGCTAAGCATTTATTCAGCTCATCAACATGCATCACTATAACCTGTATAAGGGTTCAATAATGTCTTTCGCTCTTCATAAAGTGCCTATGAAGCATATCTATATAAATTAATAATGTCTTTACATTGTAGGGCTTATTCATAAGTCAAAACAGATGCATACTGTGTCTTGTTAGAGCACGCCTATTGGAATAAAATATTTCACCTGGTTCTACAGAATTTATTAAAACCCATATAAGGAAACGCTATTTAGATGCATTGAAATAAAAAAATAAAAACACTAACCAGAAATTGTCAAGGCCCAGCAATCTTCATCTCTTTTTCATTTTTACAACTGCTTTTAGTTGGCATTAAAAATGTCAGAAAACAATGGTGTTCTGATTTGCTAACATTGCTTTCTGCATTTGTGTTAGCAACAAGGGTAACGATTATCTTATACAGCCTTAATAATATTATCATGTTTTCTATAGTAGTAATGCTTCAATTGTATTGTAAATCGAGCGAGAAAGATGTCTGATACATGCGGTAAGGTTTAAGTTGTCTCCTTAACGCTTGAGTTATATGCATTGGAGCTTTGTAAATCAGATGCTTTCATCTCTCACCTTCATAAAAAAAGTTCAAAAATACAAATTGTATTTGTAAAACATCACCACCCCTTTCTTTTTCTCTTCTATTGTATCAAATGCATAATAAAACAAAAGAGTAAATAAAGAGTTAAAGGGTAACTATTGCCTAGAAGGCATTTGCATTTGGTTAATTTTTTTTTTCAAATATTGAAAATATATTATAATTCATTTTTCTGTTTAGTTTCTCTACTATAGCCTCCTGAATTTCCAGACTGCTTCCTAATTCCAGACATGCTACAGTTAGCCCTTCAAACAGCCGAAGAGTATATTTTAACAGGCAGCAGCAGCAATGCATTTATTTGAAACCCAAGGAGCTTGATTTTATTTGACAGAGTGTGTGCAACATTTCTTACTTACCTTAAACTTTACACTCTCGGTGAAATCTTGACAAAGTGTATGAAACAAAAATATGTTTTTTTTCCCTTAAGCACTTCTGGTGCCCTTTATTTTGGTAACTATGAGATTGGGAATGCCAGTGGAAAACTGTCGAGTGAGAACTTCTGGAGCGACAGTTGTTACCAGTTTAGAACATTGAGACTATACTGAGGCATATAGGGCTCCATCTAGTGATCATAATGAATATAGCAGGGCTTTATGTTGTTACAGGCACACTCAGAGCCTTATAAATAGACCTTAGTCAGAGAGATATTGTTATAGCTCACCCCAGAGGTGAGAGGCAGGTTTAGCTTTCTAGTGGGTAGCATCACACCCCACCAGGGGCCATAGTGAACTTGGTTATCAGGTTATCCTGGCCCTGACTGAAGGACAATTTCGAGGATATTTATAAAAATCCAAAAAGTTTCCTCCTAGTATATTAATATACATTTCATTACTGATATTGATATTTATTAAGCCCCTTCTGACCTTTTTTATTTCTGAAAAGTGTTCGCCTATTCTATTAAATTAGAATACAATCACACCACACCTACACTATATGTAAAGCTGGGCCTGCACATTCGGATAGATCCTGACTAGCTTGGGCTTAGAAATGTAGGTACCAGGAGAATCAGTGCACACTGTTTACCATAGCAATACAAATATTTTAGAGAAAAAGATGTCTCTTTCTACTAATTAAAACTGGAAAACTGTATGTCTGTGATTCTGTTTTACAGCTGAAAGATGGGTTTGTGACCTTGCTTTTAACAACTTTTGTCAAAAATGTATCTGTTGTTACAGATTGAATATGTATGGGAGATAAAAGGGGACATGTGGATGCTTTTTAACAATATTTTACATTAGTTTTGCTTCATGAGAACACATAAAGTGATCAGCAATTAAGGTAGGTACTGACCCCGCAACCCTTAGCCAATAGGAGCAGTGGTCTCTATCCTGCAGGAAGTCAGTCACTGACCTCCTTCCTAACCTCCTGGTGGTGGTTTTGCAAGAGTAGATGAAAGTCCCGGCACTCCAAAGATGAAGTTAAAACTTGATCTTTATTGTATCCATATAGGTAAAAAACATTAAAATGACAATAACTGGGGCCTACGCGTTTCACGCATAGTGCTTACTCATGGAGCCACATCGGTAGAAGTTCCAACCTCCCAATGAACCCCTTTGTTCTACACTATCTGCCTAATGGTCAACAGAACAGCTTTATAAATTGGCAAAAACAGGGATATCAATATATTGCCGATATATTCTATATATAGTTAACAGGTCGGAAAACATTTATACTTTTATAAATCTCAATTCCAAAGTGAACAACCTTCCAAGGAAAACAAAGTCTTAATACTTCATTTAATTTAAATACAGACACATAATAAACAAATTTCATACGCTACAGACTTACATGCTTATTTTGTCAACAAGCAATAAGGCAATGTTCTTAATTTCCCTATTTAGAAAAATATTTGCATCTCAACAGTGATTAAACTGATCTGTACATATAAACATTTAACCAGGCTTATGGACTTATGAATAGCGATTTCTGTTATAGTATTTCATATTTTTATAAGAGCTGTTAGCATAAGTCTAATATTTGCCCACCATTTATGTCATAGCTCAGCAGGGAACACTGGGATATCTTTCGAAAAATTGCAGCAACTGTTAATTTCCTGTTTTCATACCACAATTGATGTAAATACTGAAATAATTTGACAACTCACTTATTCAGAACTGTCCCATCCTAATGAATGTCTGTGTTTGTATTTAACCCCAGATGATTTTTTTTCACCTCTAATTTCTTGATCATTATGAATGAATGTAATTTTGTTCCCATAAGGCTAAAGGGATATGTTCTTGCTTTAAGCTTTTTTCTCCTACCCTTTTCATTATTTTATTGTGCTATTACCCCAGCACGTAGTTTTCATAGTATTTTGAGGATTGCTGCATTGCTACAACACCTGCTCGGAGGCAACAGGGGATTGGGGGGCATGATACATTGAATGATATGAATAATTATTCATTTATCTGTTACATGTTTAGTAAAAATTATGCAGTGCTGGTTAAAATTTTTTACATAAAGACAGATTATTCTAAATATTTTTAATGGTGTCCATGTTACTACAGGTAATGTTAATGTAACCAGTAACCTTGACAGATGAATTAAAGGTAAGAGTTGCTTAGTGTTCAAATTTTACTAACCAAATGTAGGTGATGAAATTGAAAAAAAAACAAGGGTTCTTCCATGCCTAAGAGTCATATCACTGAAATGTTCATGACCACTAAAGCCAGCATTCCTTTATTTTTTATGATCATTTGGTCAATGGAGAGTACTGTTTTAGTAAAAGCTATAGAATAAATTTTGTCCAGCTACCGCAGTGAAGGAATATTCCAACTCCAATCATATTAATTTGTGCAGCAATTACCAAATTGCTTCCCAATAATCACATCTCTCTTGTGCCAAAAAAAAAAAAAAAAGTTTTATATAAAACCAACAAATGAATCAGTCCAGGACATATTTTTTTCACATGCAAAAAAACATAAATTTTTTTTTT
>WMED01018597.1:0-12654 GCA_019650415.1 Pipa parva | reverse complement strand
AATTTCATGATTGCACTATTTCAAATTATTCTAATTCGTTGACCAGCACTTGTATAGCCTTTTACTCTGCTTTTACTGAAATATAAAGAACATGTCCATGTTTTCCCCTCTATCTGGAGAGTGGCATTTGAGATTAGTCAAGCAAAACGCCAATCTTTTTTTGCATGCAATGATAGCTTACTGCAGTATTTTCTCATTCACTTGAGAAGCTAAGCTGAATGAATCCAATAGACATTCTATCTAAATATGTACACAACAATAATGCTTTTATGCTATTATACATTTATTTATTTTAGCATTTTAAAGAAGGTAAATACTGCAATTTCCAGTTACATTTCATTTTGTTGTTAGATGTTTTTTTAAATGTCTACTTAAACAGCAAATCAAAATATGTTCACTACATTCAGTCACTTATATTAATATGTTTTAATAAAAGTTTATAACCTTACCCTATTTCTGGCCAATATTCCCATCACTTATGGCAGCACTCTTAAAGTGTGCATTAATTTCTACAGGAATGACGGCTAAATTATATTTTAGGTGTGCAGTTGCTGGTTAAAAGGAATCAGCCATGTCATAACAACACACTTTTTCAGCTTCTTTTCTTATATTGTTAAAATAGTCTTGCAATATTAAAGTAACAGCCTTCTGTCTCTACTCTTTGAATGTTCAGGCATCCATATGAATTTCCTTGACTATATGTATCATAAATAGATGCTGACAGCAGAGGCAGGAAGGTGTTGGCTGCCTATAGGAAAACACAGTGAGCATCCCTAAGCTACTTATCCATGTACAAACAGAGGTTCATAGAGTTTACAGCTTCAAAAGTCTAAACATTTGTTGACCCATAATATAGCACTGAACTGCTAATAAATGATAACATTCAGTAAAACAAATGTCTTTACTTTTCTTATAAAGAACAAGAGTTTGAAAACTGCTACACAGAGTAAGGATAACCACCACACTTTGTAACACTTGTGACACTTGTGACAATACTCCAGAGTTGTTATCCCTGGAATGCTACCAGAATTCTGAGTGTGGCTACTATTGTATTAAACAGAGTAAAAAAAGTGTCCAAAAAGGAAAATATTGAAATACAAGTTAGGCTCAAGGATTGTGGCTAGCATACAGAGTCTACAGTGTTGTCTAGCAATTATCAAGAATGGTTCTTAAACAGCCAGGTTACTAATGATCTGTGTTGTGGTAAGCAAACAGCTAGTTGGTAAATGAAGAAAAGATCTGATTGCAAAAGGTACAATAACAATCTAAAATGAGTGAAAACTCGTTATGTGCACTGTATATTGTGTGTATTTGCCTGTTGATATTTTGATGTTACAGGGGTAGTTCATTGTGTGTCTGATTATTTTTAGAATATAACCATTTTTTTCTCATGATCCATTTTGTTAAGAATTAATTTGTGGATTTCATGATGTCTTTGGAGAATACACTATTATCAGTCATGCTATTTACTTGGCTGTGTCACTCCATTCATGTTGCATTTTCATTATTGCCCTGGCTGTGTTAATTAATTAAAAGGGCTGTGGAAAAAACAGTGTATCTATCTATCTATCTATCTATCTATCTATCTATCTATCTATCTATCTATCTATCTATCTGTATCTATCTATCTATCTATCTATCTATCTATCTATCTATCTATCTATCTATCTATCTATCTATCTATCTATCTAAAAAACGCAGTGTGGAAATAATGCTAAGTAACACCTTGAGTAAAACCTTCTTTGACCATAAAGTGAGATCACTTTTAACTGAACAGTTACAGTTGATTGAATCCTGAGGGAGGCTTGTTTGACTTTCCTACTAAACAACCAGGTAATCAGGCTAGTAGCTAACGAGCAAGGCTGTGGTGAGCAGCATACAGGAAAGGTTAATAAGCAAAACAATAACCTGGGCTGCCAGTTATCTTGCAATTCAGGAACAGATGTGATTGGAAAAGATAAAATAATTACTTAAAACAGAGTAAAAACGTAAAAGGTCACCAAGCACTGAGAATAGGTTGCGCTGTACTTTCAGTATGGAGTTCAGTGCAAATGCATACATTTTTTAACCTAGGGGTTTCACTTCTATAAATATATAGTTAAATATAAGTTCCAGTCAATTTTATCTGTAAATGAAATGGTTCAGTATTTTACTGCCAAAATGGTGACTATAGAGAATCTATGTAAAGCTGACATGATAAAATAGTTTTGCTTAGTTTTGTCACCTGTATGTATTCTTCGTCTTGGCGTTACTTTACTATAACTTGGGGTTATTGCATTTGTCCTTTTCCAGAAACATCTTGGAGCATATAAATTTATGTTTCTGTTGAAACCATTAGAGACTGGGGAACATTTGATGAAGAAATAAGAAACCTCTCTGAGATTTTTTTGAAGAGAAAGTCATATTTTGTAATTATTCTAACATAGCCTTGAGGTTTGCACACACTTCTTAGTAAAATGCATGCGGTACTGATTACTTGGCTGATTTAATTAGTGACTCTTTCAGTTGTCCTTGGTCACTAATAAGTCCTTGTTTTTCTAGAGAATTTTCCCAGAGGCACATTGGGGATAGCCTAGGGCCATGTGAATTTAATTTGATTTTTTTAATACAAGTACATATTTATGCAAGGCTGTTGGGTTGCAACCTTATCTTATTTTCCTCATTCATATATTTATAGTTAAATAATTGTGTGTGCTTAATTTGATGTTACTGAGGGTAGTTTATTGTATGGGTGTTTATTTTAATAGTGTGACATGTTTTCTCTCATTTTATTAGTAAAAGGAAACTTGAGAGCTTCATTCGCAGATAATACATTATTATCAGGGTGTAATAATGGTATCTTACCATTTTCTCCCTTTCAGTCCTGCTATTTACTTAGTTTTTCATTCCCATCCTGATCTTTTGTAATGTTTTGTGTAAGAATGATGCAGGTGTCCATGATTTTGGAATGACATGTTTAACAAGTACATGATGTCTCTATATATAGGACTTTGTAGTTTATCTCTTAAATAACTGAGTATCCTAGGACAACAGGGTTCCCCTACCTTGGGATTTGAAAACTGCTGAAATACCTGCATGTTGCAGATCCCTACAATAAATATAAATAAGCATGACAATGGGTGAAACAGACTCCATTGTTTGCGGAGTATTTTTTTAAATGTCTGCTTCTGTTTTTGATAGTGATCCACTTAAGGTAATTAGTAATGGAACAGCAGAGGGAATTATTCTTATCTAAATGTATTTTTTGAATGATATGATGAGTAATTCATACCTAGCTATACATACCCATTGTGACATACCTGGTTCGCGCTCCTGCGGCGTCCTCTCTCCCTTCTGCTGCCCGCACTGGTCTACTGGTCTGTAGACTTGTCCCTATAGGATTTGGATCAATGCCAATAAAATTAAGAATTAACTGTTACCACTGTAAGGAAATAGGGAAATGGATGTTTCAGGGGTGTATATACAGTTGATTATACAAAGTATATTGCTAGTGTCATGGTTTGTCTTTATCAATGATGACACAACTGATAAAAGCCAAGTCGTTTTATTTACCAAAGAAAAGACTGAAGACAAATTAAATTGGTTTAAACAAGGAGTAACTGAAAATAGTTGTTGTACCACAGGCTTCACAGAACCAGTAACTGATTATGAAGCATTTTCAGCTAATTATAAACCTGACATTGTTATTAAAGATTATGTAAGTCCAGGTTTTTTTATGTATTTTAGTTGGGGAAGGTTTATTTGTAGTTGGGAAGGGTTTAGTTGTAGTTGGGGAGGGTTTAGTTGTAGTTGGGGAGGGTTTAGTTGTAGTTGGGGAGGGCCCATTTTCAGCTAATGTGCACAATTGCCTTTTCATACAATTACGGCTTTCATATATTCTACTTCTGCAAAATTAAGTAAGGTAATTTCCCTGGCAATTAGTAGGAGTTGTGAATGTTAGAAAGATTTTGAGGTACAGATAGCCAGCACCTAAACTCATTTCTGCCTTTGTTTAAATTTTAGTAAAACTTCCCTAGTACTGTTTAGGATCACTCTTCTCAGACTGACAGATGCTGCTGCTTTAGGCTAGGTTCACACTAGCATGTTATGTGCAGCACTTAATACGCTAGTGTGGAAAAAAAAATACGGCTCAATGCAAGCCAATACTACTTACCTAGTTCCGGACACACTAGCTTATGATGTGCATATGCTGGGTCTGGAACACTGTGTGTCACATTTTGGCCAGCATATTATACGCTGCACCCAAAATGCAACCACACAGGAAGTGGGAAGTGATGTGAACATAGAGGGAGCATTCACACTGTCACTGGTAAGTTCAACAGCTGTGCATAATACGCTAGTGTGAAACCTAGCCTAATTGTTCTAAATCTGTATTTGAATTATCTTTATTGTTATTCTAAAGTTTAGAGCGGTTACAAACCCAGTTGTAAGATAACTTTAATTAAGTTAGCTAAAACTAGCTAACTCCCACCCACTCTGTGAATTTAGCAGTATATCCATCACACCCTCTAGAAGGTTATTCCCACCCAGGCATATAGGTCATCCACTTACAAATTTGGTTAAATATTTTGAACAACAAAGTGCAGAACAAGTTGTATCTCAGTAGATACTCTAAATTCAGTGCTGTCAATTAATACATGATTGACTGGAGACTCCCTACATCTCCCATTTTGCAGGTATTAAAAGTTATTAATGTCCAGGGAATCTGTAGGGGAACTATACATTAATAATGTCTTATTGGGCCCTCTGCTGTCCCTATCACAATGACCCTGCTGAAGGGAAGCATGTGGAAACAGTGGTGCAGCCCTGTGGGGTTACCGTATTTTCCGGCAAATAAGACGACTTTTTAAATCATCTCAAAAGTCGGGGGTCGTCTTATACACCAGGTATTGTCTGATATAATTGATTAATAAGCCCTTTCTGTCTCCAAAATGATCAGAGCGGTAGTGCATCCCTCTGGCCCTCCCTTGTTTCCTGTTTCCTCTGCCTCTCAGGTTTCGCTCCTGAGGACTGCAGTGAAACTGCTCATGCACGATCTGATAGGCAGAGATGGAGGCAATACAGTATAAGGGCAGGCCAGAGGGATGCACTACTAATTAAACCCCATCTAGTAGGGGTCCCTGAGACCCCCATACCACCCTGATCCCTTCCCTCCCCCCAGAATCTGCAACATCAAGCACTATTTAAATCATTAACCAGCAAGTAAGCAGTTATGATTTAAAACCCAATGATTTCCATAGCACTTCTGTAATACTAGCTCTATGGAAATAATTAGTCTAAATCACATAAAAGTGATTTAGTAGGGATTCCTAGGACTCCCACACCTCTTTCCGATCCCCCCCAGCATCAGCACCCATCCAGCACTGTTTAAATCATTAACCAGCATGTAAGCAGTTAATGATTTAAGCAAAGACAAGAGAGTATAGGTGATACCTTTTATTGGCTAATGGAATAGATGGTAAATGCAAGCTTTTGAGGCTCCTATGGCCTCTTCATCAGGCAATCAAATTAACCAATCAGAAGGAGGCATGAAGAATAAAAAATGGAGAGGTATCTTCGGATGAACCAGGTATGTAGAATAATCAGAATTGTGATACAAAGCTGTGGTCAGTGCAGGTGAAAAGCTAGAATAGTCAATAGTCCAGAGCAGAGGTCAAGGCAGGCAGAAGACGGTCAGAATCTGGGAAAACAGGCCAAGGTCAGGTACACAGAAAATCAGAAGATAACAGCAAAGCACCCAGGAACAACAAATGTAGCTCTATAATTGGGCGCAGAGGCTAGGAACTGCCTAGTTTATAAGGGTGAGATGGTAGGAATGTGATTGTTGTGTAGCTGTGTGATTTTGACAACTGTGGACAAATATTTGTGTCTATGCAGAAAACCACTGTGAATTCAGTAATTTGCAAATGAGCACAAAGGAATATAAAGTTGTGATTATACAGTATATGTATGCTGTATGTTTTTTTTTTTTTTTTTTTACATATCTTGTAAGTTCAGTTTACTTGCTTAATTATACATTTTTGTGCTTGAATACCTTTGATATTCTAAATCTCAGTGCACTTTTTCCTTTGGTTACAGAAAGTGATAGGGCTATTTGTGTCTCTTACTGGATGTGTAATTCTTTTAATGGTTGACAGTAATGTCAGCTAAAATATACCATTGAGAGTATTTCAGGTCAGTAATTGTGGTATACTTTATAGGAACATGCCCCATAAATTTATATTTGTTTATGCAACTGAAATAGTAGTACTCAAATAAAAAAAATTATTAACCAAGAAATGAAACAAAATTTTTATCTGTGTTGACCTTCAGCCATTGTGCTTGTTTATTCCAGACCATATAGCCTGGAAGTAAAACAAAGGTTCAAATATGTCTCCAATGACGAAAGTTAGAGGATAAGTTAACAAATCTAACAAAATTAATGGGTTTTCACCAATCTATAGCAGGCGAACATTTTAAGGGGAATGAAATTAGACTGAACAGCTTTATAACTAGGTAAAAACAGTGATATTAATATATTACTGAAATTTTATAATTGTTAGCAAGTCAAAAAGCTCTTCAGCTTTTATGAATATTTTTGTGTTAGAAAATGTCTCCCATTTAAAAGGCAAAATTTATAAAGCTCGAGAAAGTCGATTTTTCAATGGAAAGGTAGCCATACTACTAATGTAAAGTAATTGTTGACGTGTTAAATATCATACTTACAGATGTTTATTGTAGCCTTGTTGGCTGCTGTAAGTCCACAGACCACATTGTAGGACTGATAAATGGATGCAGAATGTGATAATATTTTTGTATTGTATTGTTTTAAAAGGGTATTATGTTCCACTCAGCCTATATGGGTCCTTTTGCATAAATATGAGTAGTATATAAAGAATACTCTCTTTTTGAAAAACTCAAAAATATTCAACGGGTTTTGTTCTGTTGAAAAATTCTGTCCAGTAAATATGTCTCAATGTATTTATGGAGCTATGATACTTACAAACGTCATAAAACCATCTTATTGTTATTTACAATCTGATTGATGGGGCCAAGGCTTATTCTGTTTTATGCCAGATGGCCACCATACAGATAGCTGTAGGTGTAAAGGTAAGATTTGTATTACATCTTCATTTGGTTCATTCTGTTCATAAAAGACTACAAATATACCACATCATTAGATGTATCAGTTATGTTCTGCTTCTCACTTTAGTTTAAAGTAAAAAATATACTGAACACAGCAGCACTGACGGCACAACTGTGTTAAGCATGTTTAGTTATTTTGATAAATGTATGTTCTGGTTTCTTAAGATAATATTTTGACATTTAATCATAGTTGCATTTCAGTGGCTTAAACATCATCTCTCCCTTCAGTGGACATTTATTTAATACTTTATCCTATGTAATTTATGGGAACACAGTTGGGCAGAGGGTTCATTTACACACCTTCCCAGTGGTCAGTCAAATTTCAAGAATTAGCATTTTGTGTGCTACAGAATTATTTTGCAATCACAAAACAGGAGTAAATTAGCTAGGTTCTGAAGTGGATTGGTCTTTATTGACAATATTATAAACAATATTTCAAAAAGTACTAAACAAGATGAAGATTGAAATAAACGTCTAATTTTACTTCGCTGCTGTGCTGAAGTTTCCTGCATTTCCACTTATGACTGGGCTTTCCTTCACTCCTTGGCACGCACTGTTGTTATACCAAATGTTTACAAGTGGTATGGATTGAGCGACCCTGTTTTGCATTTCGAAGATGAAGTTCTAACCTGAAGAAATTGTGCAAATTATTTGAATTTGGTTGAATTGCAACAATTAAAATGTCGGCTCTTCTAAAAAACGGAATAGCTTTTTTGTATACACATTTGTGTTTTGTCTCCTCTTTTCGATACATGCATGAGTCTATCATCTACTTAATTTGGCAGAAAAGGAAACTCCATATAACAGCACAAATCTTAATGGAAAGATGGACATGGTCTACTCAATACTGTGCTAACCTAAGGTATGATATCTGAAATCAGTTATACTCAGAGTATCCTATAGAACTAAAGAACTCAAACAATAAATTGCTGGTAACAGATGCCCCAGTCTCCATTTGCAATTATTCAAAGGCACAAAACAACCAATTTGTCATATAAATTCTCATGTAGTAACAATTATATGAAAAATAAAAGATTTTTTTGAATAACAAATCATGCTCTCCTACTTGTAATGATACTCATATACTGTAAGAGTTAATTAACTTTCCAATACTACTTTTTATCAATGTTGGGAGAA
Source organism: Pipa parva (assembly GCA_019650415.1). Classification (NCBI taxonomy): domain Eukaryota; kingdom Metazoa; phylum Chordata; class Amphibia; order Anura; family Pipidae; genus Pipa; species Pipa parva. The sequence goes on along the minus strand of WMED01018597.1, from coordinate 4,392 downwards.
ACTTCTTGACCAATACACACTGGTAAATGGTATCTACAGACAGATCCTTCATTGGAACTACTGTCTTTCTCACCATGGAGAAATTTCATGAAGTTTCTGCAACTGGATTTCATATTCCTGGAGCTCGGATATGAATGGAAAGCTTTTATTTTTACTGACCATTGCCATTATCTGCTTATTTTTATCTTCTGTATCTTTCCTTTCTTATAATTTCTCTAAAATTAAAACATTCAATTAAAAAAAATCACGTTATCTAAAAAAAGAAAAATATTTGAAACTTAAATTAGTAAATTATAGTGATAGACTACATTTGTCAAATATGAGTTTAATCCTTTTAAGACTTCATTCTGATTTTTGATGCGAAGGATAGTAGGCAAACTACATTGAGACTGGCCAAAAGTATACCATGACATGCTATGTGCCATAGATCTCAAAAGAAAATTAAAACCTAAACAACTGGTTCTAAAGTATTAAACTATACTACAAAGCGTACAGACTTTGATCTACTGTGTATTAACATTCCATAGATCCTGGAGAGCCTGAATTTAATAGGGCAATACAAAACATTCAAACAGAGAACCTGTTTTAACCACAAGGCAAATATTCCAGCAGATGTTAAATTAAAGAAAACATATTTTTTGAAAATAATCAACCTGATAAATATATGTAGAGTACAAACAACTCTGTGTATTGAGTGAGTGCATAATTATTCTACATTAGACTACATTTCAAATTCAAAGTCAGATGCAGGTTGAGCAGCATGTTTGGTTAAATGTTTTCAAGTCCATAATGATGCTTTGGTTGGACTGTAGCTATGCCATCACTAAAAAGGTGACAGACATGTAGGTTTGACTTCTGTTGTTGCTTCCTGTATCAGATTTAGCAGTCAAGTCTGATCTGTATCCATATATTTTTGAATCCTCAAAAAGGCAGTTTGTGTTAGCCAGGGTTTAATCAGATAAAGTACTTACTGCTGAAGGTAGATTGAATACAACTTTATTAGCTGCTTTTTAAGCAAGCATTTTGTAGGAGTTTATAAGTTACTTGATTGGGCGTGATCTCCTTGTGATAATGTCAGAGACTAATTTGGAAAAATTCCTTGCTCCCTGAATGTTTACCGTTTTATATATTTATCTGCTTATAGCATCCACAATAACTTAAATGTAGTGGGGCAAGTGCTTTGTATAAAACTTATGATTTATCATTGTTAGTGCTTAACACATTATTTAGACACTGATAATTCATTTGTGTTTTTGCAGTTGGTTATATTATCTAAAGTACATACACACACATGTACATGCACATATATATTTGTATGGTTCATCTGACTAGTGAAATAAGAATGCTTAAAGACTATTTGTTGAATATATTTTGCATAAGTGTGTGTGTATGTGGATATATAATCGCCCAAGAAACTTAAATAATTTACCACCAATTAATTATTTTCATAAGTACAAAAAGCTCTCAGATAAAATCTTTGATTGAAATACTGCAGAAAAAGTCTTTAAGACATTAAATATATGCTGAGTCCTTCTTTAAATATCAGCCATAAATCCTTAGTAAACTATAAGGCTAGAGCTGTTGCCGAGCAACTGATTATACAGCAGTTTCTATGCACCATTTTAAAAGGTTTGTATCACTCGATCAAGTTATATTCTGCAGAATGTTTTTTTTTAATTGTAACCATTGTGACTATGAACAATAAGTGTGTTATAGTGAGTTAAGCTTTAAAAAACTTACTAGTGTAGATCTATAATGGGTGTATAAAAATGTACAATTAAGACTTTTTCTTTGGTTTTATTATTGCATTATTTATCATAATCTATGTTATGATTATTCTAACACTGCTATTCATTACTTTTAACAGCTAATGTCCCTGTGGCTCTAAGACCTCAATTAACAAAATTAGGTCACCTTCAGAGTGTTTAGTTCTCAAGTGAGTGGGTCAACTTCCATTGTACAGCAAACACAACATGCTGAAACTTCCATTCTAATGTGAAATGTTCTGCTCACTTACAGTATTTCCAAATCCAAATATATCATGAACATCAATAAAATCTATTGCTAGTTGATTATTCCAGTCTAAATATACCATTTATACACTGCTAAATTATCTGTATGCATGCTATCTATTTTATAAACTTATGGAAACTCTGTATTGCTAGTGCAGACCTCCCAAGTGTCCCGGATACTGCATGGCAGTCCCATTGTAGGAGCAGCAGTCCTGGGCCCTGCCCTGCCCACCCAACCTCTACTCACCCTGTAGCTGATCACAGCCTGCTTAATAGATGTTGCTGGTGTACATCAAAGCTAAGAAAGGTGGGCACTGAAAAATTATAGTGACATCACCACAACTCAGCTAATTGGTAGAAGGTGACTGGTGTGCCAGTGACACTGGACAGTTGCTGTTAGACAAGCTATTTAAAAGTGTTTGTGTACCTTTAAAATATATTGCCACAGTTTAATATGTTTTTTCATTGCAGCAGTTGAACTCCCATAGAATATTTATTGTCAAGTCAAAACATTTATAACTTCAGCATCTGATTCTTTTAAGCACAGATCAGAACGGCCTTATAAATAGTTGTATTTGCCCTTTTAAGCTAATATATATGTTTTGCATTCCCATTTACAGTTTATTTTCTCTTGTGTACTGGTATATTTGTTATCATGCATACATTCATCCACAGTACTGAGAACGTGTGGAAGAAATTGAAACTCATTGATATTCCAGTGATGTTAGAGCACTTCCTTAGGAAGAATATTGAATCTTTGGCATTCATTCCCAATACTGATGTGATAACTGAATAAAAGAAGCTTTGCTGCTGATTGAAGTCAAGTAGCTAGACCATTGTGGCAGCTTACTTTAAATCACTTCTGAAAACTGTTTCTGTTAGGAGGGCAAGTCAATAATTTGTATGCACACAACTTCCCCTTTAGAAAAGGACAGTCATTGGTTCTGTTGGTAGAATTGAGAACTTTTGTTTGTAAGGTGAGGTGTGCATTTTTATTTACTTGCAGTCTTATTGTATATAGACTACAGAAAATTAAAATGCATTACTGTGTCTTTTCAGTAGAAATGGATTCTACTGTTTTGGTAACATTAAAATGCTTGACACATTTTTCAATTAGGTATTGTAATAAAGTGAACACAGTTTTTGTTTTTTGTTCCTTCAGCCTTAGGGGGTAATTCACCATTGTGCGAAGTGAGCTCCAAATCCTTCGGCTCACTTCGCACAGACTAATATGGGCTCGCTGATGTCCTGCACGCAGACATCAGCGAACGCTTTAAAGGGATTCCAGTCTCGGCGAGGCGACTCTTTTGGTCTCACCGAGACTGGAATCCCTTTAAAGCGCTCGCTGATGTCCGCGTGCAGGACATCAGCGAGCGCAGATTAGTTTGTACGAAGTGACCAGAAGGATTCGGAGCTCACTTTGCACAATGGTGAATTCCCCCCTTATTTTTGGATTGTTTCTAGTTTGTTTGTTTTTTGTACATAGTTCTTTCAAGTTTTTATTGAGGTTTTTTTTTGGATAAGGTTTTACACATTGTTCATATATTAGTATGAGGCAGTGCTTACATTGACAGCGAAACAGAAAAGGACATTCAGATGCATGTGTACCAAGGTCTTGATGTCCCAGATCTGCAAAAAAAAAAAAAAAATGTAAAAAGTAATTTATTTATCTATCCAGATAATGGAATAAATACGTACAATGGATATAGCATGTAGAGCAGAATAGGTTTCTGTAATCTGATAAACGTTTATTCATAAGGCCTCAGCTATGTCATTCTGTCCTGTTTTGCATCTCTAAATATGCCAAATATTATTATGGACATAATTTCTAAAATGGGGAGGTTGAGATTACATAGATGTAACAACAGGGGACCCTGACACATCCGCTTCCTCTACCATCAGTCATATAGCAACTGTGTCTGCTCCCTCAGATCCCCAGAAATGCACCTTTCTTTAGTTCAGGGTGGTGGAGACAAGGACCTCAGTGCTGATCCTCCACAAGGGCTCAGAAACTAATTACACTATTGTCAGTGAGTGTCTTTGTTTGCATATTTTGTAGGTACTAGGAAATTGCCTCAGAAAACATGTTTAGATTATATTATAATAAGTTCATGTAAATGGTCTCCTACGCACGTCACATCACATGTCATATCACATGTGCTTATAACATAACAACCTGATTGTTATTGAAAGAAAGACTCTGATAAAGTATTAGCACATTAAATACATCAGCACAATGAAAACATCATGACATCCTTTCCTGTTTTTTTGTCAACACGATAATTTGTAACATATAATATTACATTTACCATAGCAAGTCTGCTTTAAAGAGGCTCCGTCACCTAGATTTAACTTCACTTTAATAAAAGCATCTGTGCCC
>WMED01018595.1:0-12654 GCA_019650415.1 Pipa parva | reverse complement strand
GAACTTGCACTATTGGTGACTGACTAAATACTTTTTTTCCCCACTGTATCTCTTCAGTTTAAGGGTCGTATTTATAATGCGACAGTTCATTCAGTTCTTCTTTAAGGCTGTCAGGCCTGGGCGATGTGTGTCAAAGGCTTACGCTGTCTGGAGGAATTCGATCACATTTGTGTGCGCCACTTAGCTCATGAAGTTTAGCAATAAGGTGAGCAATACTCAAGCAAGGAAGCACATTCTGGGGAAGTATTCAGGACAGGAGTCAGTTGTTCAGAGAATTTAACTAGCAAGACTTCATTGGTTAGGGCATGCTCTGCATATGGAGCCCACTCAACTACCAAACCTAGCTTTGTTCTCATCTCCAGGTAAGGATTGTAGAAAGCCTCGTGAAGGCCAATCTATGACCTGGTCCAGAGGAATGAAGAGTCTGACTATAGACTTAGGGAAAGTGCTTCCCTGGTTGGGGCCCAAAAGACCATGCTCATGCATGGCTTCATACACTTAGGGATATGGCTTTGTACAGGCTTCAGTGGTGGACGTGTAGTCACTTTTTAACATGTCAGACTGTCTGTGAAGAACTCTGAGTTTGACGTTTCTGTGTGTTGGCCAAGATTGTATTTTTTCTTCTTTCCATTTTTTCAGACCAACCCCTCCCAGTATATACAACTAATGTGTTTCTTCTTTTCAGTCATTGATTGCGTAGCAGTCAGCAGCGGTATTCTATAGCTCTGTAACACTGTTGAATGATGATGATGTCATTTTGTGCTTTTGTGGAAATTCCTGCCTTAAAGGAGAACTATAAGCCAAGGGGTGATTCTCAAGGGGGAGGGGGCAGAGTAGTGCCAATATGTGCTATGCTTTTTATAGCCTTACAAAATGAACTGTGGATGCATTCAGAGGCCTTCAAACCACAGTAATGTCATGTGTTCTGTATATTTTTTTTATCAACAAAAGATTGCCTAGGTTCCATCCAGATTTTATTATGCTTGTAGATATAAGAACTACACCCAGGGAAAAAAGTAGATTAGAATGATGGAGAAAATATTCTCAATGTCAAATTGTGACCAATAAAAACTGTTTGGGGTAAAGCAAGAATACTAAACAGTTCCTCACAATGGTGGAGTAAACTGGTTCATTACTCTGTTTCCACCTTTTTCCTATTTGATATACTCTTATGAGTAGCTGAGAGGAGAATTACAGAATATGGTTAGCCAGACTCCTGCAGCAGATGCCTAGGGACTCGGCAAGCTGAACACTTTTATTCATTCAGCTTACAGCTTCAGACTATGGGGGTAATTCAGCAAGGTGCAAACTCACCTTGCGATGCTTCAATTTACTTCACAAAAATGGTTACGCGCTAGCTTCTCTCCTACACGCGCACATCAGCGCACGCTTTAAAGGTATTCCAATCTCCTCGCGACCACTCAAGTCGCCTCGTGAGACTGGAATACCTTTAAAACGTGTGTTGATGTGCACATGTAGGAGAGAAGCCAGCGCGTAACCATTTTTGCAAGGTGAGTTCACACCTTGCTGAATTACCCCTATAATGGAACTGGGTTACAATCCCTTCTCTAGTCAGGCACAGTCTTTCAATTGGATTGTACCAGTCATCAAAATTAGAGCCTATTACAACTTCCACCAACCAGAGTTGTAGCTCATAATAATTTGGAAATAATATTAATAATATTATCATGCATAGTGATTTTAATCAATAAAAGCATGGAGCTGTTTATCCAGAGATGTGATGGAATATTTTTGTCTCTAATTTTTATGTATATATTTTTTGTAACGAAGTAGAAAAAAATTGATATTGTTAATACTTTAATATTTAGACCAACTTTGCCACCAGCCTGATAGTGAAATGAACGAATGTAAAAAAGTTGAAATATTAATTTCATGTTGTGTACGTTAATGTATTGAAATCCCTGCTGTGGATTTTGAATTTTTTTTTTTGGTTTATTTTGCAGCTTTTTCTGTTATGTCCTGCAGCTGTGAAAATAGAATTTCCCCCTCCCATTGTTAAAATTGTAGCATAATTATTATTGCAAATAATTTTTTCAACTGTGTTGTGGTTTTACTCTGAATTCATGCATTTCCTGCTTCTTTCCAAAAATAAAAATTAAAATCATTGTACACTGCACTTAGGAGCACATAGTAACTTACACTGGGGCACATATAGCATAAAACGTGAAAATGCTCATTTATTTTTTTCATACATTTTATAAATGATAAGCTTTTCCATCTTAAAGATTTTCCAGTTAAAGATATGTAAGAATCCTAAAAGGAGTAGGGTTTTAAAACAAATATGCTTTTTATGGTCGATATTCCTTTAATATTTTTGAATTTCATGAGTACATTAAATGTGACCTCTATAACTCTAAATTAAGAATTTATGCTGTCTTAAAATTTATGAAATATTTCAACATGAAAGAGAAGCCTGTTCCCCTGGGAAGGGAGTATAATAAATCACAGCTCTGTGGATTTAATACTCTGTAGTCAGCAAGATCTGATTTTGCTTCACTCAAAAAATGAAAAAAAAAAAATGTAATCCTATAAAATAGCTTAACTGCCATCAACCCACATAGTAGAATTTTTAATTTTAGCTGTTTCTGCCTGGATTTATTTCCAATATTCTAGCTCAGCTTTTCAATTTCCTCTGTTATTAAAATTTAATTCAGTGCATTAGCATTTAAATTAAAAAAGGTTTTATTTTGTAAGAATCATTGGCGAGGAGGGAAAATTGTAGCCGGGCCTATTCTTGCGTTGCATGAATTTGTGATGTGGTTTCTCTTCTTACCCGATCTGAAATGCATCTGTTTTTTAAACCGTTCAATGTCAAATTTTTTAAAATCCCCCTTAAATGAGGGGGGGAGGGGGGAATTCTAAGGTTTGAATAGGGTTATCGTAAAATGGCTTTCAAATAAAATCAGCATTTTCTAATCGTTTCCATTTCAAGCTGTCTTGTTACTGGTCTTGAGCAGAAGATGTTAATTTAACTAGACAGGACCTTTTTTTATAATATGGGATGGAAATTAATGCCTTCTGCGGTGTCAGAAATCCTAATATTATTTGGGAAAACAATGTTGACAGACAGCTTTAATAATGACATCAGTGGTTCTGGTGATAAGACGTAAAATTACTATCCTAAATATTTTTGTTTTTCATTTTTCTAAATAATACATTTTAATATTTTTATTGTATGTTACATTTTAGTAATATTTTTAATTCTTTTTAATATTACTAATAATGTTTTACAGTTCCGAGGTGGAATTATTCTAGAATGTAAATTATTTTAAACCTAAGTGACACCTGATCTAACCTGTAGATTCATTAATTTATTATTGTTAGCTTACAGATTTTTAAAACTAGGGTAGTATTGGTTTAGTAAGACCACTGTATGTCATATTCATGGAAAGAGTTAAGAGGCAAGTGTTATCTTTTTCAATTTTATTTAAATTGACTCTTACTTTCTCTGCATAGTCACTTGCTTGGGAAGTGCTGTATTCTTTACTTTGCCTATTAGGAATAAATATAATTCACTCATCTGCTAGGAATTGAATAGTAGGACTGTGTTAAGGCAAGTATATGCATACATATAACAATACAAATATACCATCAAATGATGCTCTTGAGTGCACGGCAGGTTATGTTTGGTTTAAAACGCCTCTATCCAACTTCCACAGAAATGGATCATTTTTATTTGTGCCCACTTGTCAAGGCTGAGTGAAGGATTTTCTATAACGTGAGAATGAATGCAATTGCTAGGCTGGAAGCCATAAGGAAAATATTTGGTGGGGAACATCTATGGTGCTCACGTGGACTGTCACTTTTTGGTTCCATTGAATGATGAGCCAAGATCCCCTTTACTCAATTCCATTTGATTGAGTGTCATTACTGCAAACTTTTTACAGATACCGTTTCATTTAAATACTTTTCTTTTCACTGTTTACTATAGAATCGTTTATAGAAAATCTATAGAAAAAATGCTAGTTAAAGGTCTGACAATAAATATACAGTACATTATTTGGGAAGCAACACCATTCTTTACATGATGGGAGTTCTTTTTTTTACTAGATATAGGGGGTCAGTGGTTTCTAAGAAATAGTGTGTAGTGAATACTTGGAGGGGTTATTTGTTAAAGTCCAAAGTCGCGTAAGGGTGTGAATTCGCCAGCTAAAGACGGTCACAATAAACTGCTACTGTCACAGTCGCGACTTCATTATGGGAATATTCTTTTGGTCATGGATTTGCTGTGGGAATCCGCTGTTTGAGAATTCAACAGTCGAATTCTCACTTTAGTCAATAACATTACTTTCCATGCTAATTCCAATATAATGTGCCTTAGTAAATCTATTTTATCTATTTTCTCAATTGTTACCTCAGGATAGGAATATATTTATTTTTATTGATGTCAGAAAGATCCTAATTTGGGGGAAGAAGCTTTAACAGATCACCAGTGGATATACCCTTTTAGACAAAGGGTTTGTATGCGACATTAGATGAGATTAGAAGACTGTTGTTGACAGAGTCAATGGGTGTTTGTGTAAGTAGCCATAGGTACATAATTACTTTGGGGTATCAAGGTTTACAAGGGAGACATGGACATGGAAGTGTAAATTAACCTATAGTTACAATATTAATGATTTTATGCAGATTGTTGGTGACCCATAGTCCTTTCTTAAAATTGTTATATATTTTTTTTTATTGCCATTATTTTTGAATGTTCATCATATCATTGATTGTCTGTTAATGATACTGGTTGCACATCCTCTTTCAGTTAGAAATCCGTTTGGGATTTTTAGAAAGCTGCAAATGGAATCACATTTCCCATGGGAGCTGATTAATCACCTTTCATTGCACCTGTCTCTGGGGGTTGATAATAAATATTCATATTATTGAAGCATTTGCGTTATAATGATACATTTTAATTCAGATTCATTAGGAGCATTAAAAAAAAAATCTGAAAATAGTCAGGCTTTAAGTCACCTTAAGCTAATTTTGTATGGTACAGGGATGAATAAATTTTCTCTGAGATGCAAACATTAAGGATTCTAGTCTAGAACAAAGAAGATGAAGAGGGCTTCCTGTTGATTATGACTGTCAGGAGCCGTAACATTTAAAATATCTTTTTAGTATTTTTTACATTTTTTTTTTCTGTTAGATTTTAATTTGACTGTATTATAAAACTTGGCAAAACTCAAAAAAAAAAAATGGATTAAAGGGACTCTAATGTTTTTAGCTTGCTAATAAACCTATATGCTAGGTAGCTTGTCAGTGTTTAAATTAGTATAATCACTGGGTTTTACCTTGCTGCTGGAGGTCTTATCTAGCACTCATGTAGATAACACTGAGCTCCAGATCCAGATCTTTACTGCACATGTGCCACCCAAGTACCCCTATCCAGAGCCTATTGACCTGTACTGGACTAGAGTTGTAAGAGTGTGTAAAGCACCTTCACAAAAGGCGATCTTCCGAAACAGACATCCACCCACCATTAACTTAGTTATTGCAACAAAGTGAGATGCCATAATCATTACTGCGTTAGGGGCCATATAAAATCCCATCTGGGATGGCATCGGTAATCCTCCAAAAGGATACAGGGCGACCTGCTGCTTGTAGTTGAAAGGAGGTTGGGAGAAACTCTTTTTAGGTGAACCAAAATAACCATGACAATCACCAGACTTCATCAAATAATGTGACTGCTACCCATGGATTAAAAATAAAGACAGTGGAAAAGAGATAGCTGGTGTGCCTGCTGTGATGCCATGTCATATGCAATTTGGGATGCAATTGTATTGTTTTCTAACTTAGGGTCACTAGATCAGCATTACCCCTATGAAGGGCTCTGATGAGCTTCATTTGGACAACCTCTTTCTTTTTAAATCTTAACATTGTACTTTGCCCAAATGTTCTCCTGTGTCCAGGCTTAGGTTAAAGTCAGCTCGCATATGGGAACCCAGCGGGTGCAGCTATGAATTGTTCATGTTAATACATTAGTCTGATGGTCCTGATCCTCTTAGATTCCGGTTCCTTAGAGCATGTTTTCTTTTATTCTTGTTCATTTTTTAAATAATTTTTTCCTAAGCAAAAGATTCAGTCCCCACCTGCAGCTATACATGGAAATTTGTTTGGAGTTAATCTTTTCTACCATTCAGCATTTTTCAGAAATGGAAAAAATAAATCTGTAGAAGGAATAGATCAGTGGAAATTTCCCTCAAGCTTTTGGAAATTTTCCATCCTTCTGAATTGGCAGCAAGTGAATGAATCGGAGAGAGAGAAACACAGTGGCTTTCGGTGCAGATCATTCTGTATGTGTAGCTACAGACGCCATTGGCCTGATAATGTTATCCATGACTTTAAGGCAGGCTTTATCTTTTATAGACAATATCAGGATCATTAATTTTTTTTTTTAGGTTGTAAATATTAAGATATCATCTCATTTATTAATTTTTCATATTCTCAATCTTTAGGCAAACTGCTTTCTTCTATTACAGAGTGTGAAAGAATGTTTATTTAACAAATTAAAATCCTATTTCTACTTACTCTCCTATTTTCAGCTTCTTCACTGCTTGTTAAAAATAATTAAACCTTTTGAGCTAAACACAAGACTGTACTCCATGGTTTGACAAATCTACAGGAGCCTCGACTCCTAAAATTTCCTTCCTGGCTGCTAATTGGAGTATTTTATTAAACAAGCACCCTTATGCCCCATTCTAAAGATGATTTTCCTTGCCGCTCCAGTAGTTAGGCTGGCTTCTAACCTATTAGGTCAACGAGAGTCTCCATGAGGAAATAAAAGCAGTTTCAGATTTTGCAGTGTTGAACGTTATGAACCCAGTGAATACCCTTGGCCTAATATGTTTGTGTCTCCCAAGTTCTCATTTTTATAAAATCAAAATACCACACAGGCATTTATACAGTTTAGCAGCCAGTGGAGTAACTACTGCCCCAACCTATCCCTCCCATTTTTAGAGGGAAGGGACTACAGTTATTTCGGCAATTGGGAGGGCTGCAGGGTGGTAGCAGATTTGATATTTGGAAGCAGTGGGGCCCACGAGCTGGTAAATGCTATTTTGTCTGCTTCTAAAATATATATTCCCTAGATGCCTAGATCTAGAATATAAGGTAACCTAGTTCTAAAAATTTCCTTTGTTTTTGGCCTCCTATTCCTCTGCTGCTAAAAATGAAATTTCATGCTCTTCCAATTTTAAAGGGCGCGAGAAAAAAAATATTTTCACTTCTGAAAATTCCTCTTTACTTATTTATATCTGAAAATAGTTATAACACGTTTTATAGGGCTCCTAGGGCCCAGGTTATTGTACTCTAATATTTATCTGTGTGTTTTTTTTTTTTTTTTAAACAAATTAATAAGCTTTGCTGTAAGGGCCAGGGGGAAGTAAATAAAACAGGAATTCTGCTGTTCTATAGCTACAATAGAAATCATTGAGATGTGTGTGCTTTTAGCTTGCTAAATCCGTCCTGTTTTTTGTTTTATTCTAGGGAGAAAAGAGAAAACCAAAGGGTAGGGAATCCGTGGCATTGGGCGGGAACGCCGAAAATTACCCACTCCAAAGACGGCAGACAATGACAAGTCAAGATGTGAAGGTGAAAAAGGAAAAGTCTGAGGAAGAGATCCCGCCGGCAGCCTGGCAGGAAAAGACCAAAGATTCCGGCAAGAAAAAGATGAATGACCGGTCTGACGAAGTGCCTGCTGAAATCTGTGTGGTGATTGGTGACAATAGAAACCAGCAAAACATTGGTGAGCAGTGACAGTGCCAGTAGAATAGTTTATCAGCAGCTTTGGGGAAATCTGGGTGCTGTAGTTCAGCTGTGTAACTTACTTTGAAATGTATGTTTGCAAGCTGCCATTGTTATTTTTTCACACATTGCTTTGTTTGCAGATGATGGTGTAAAATCTTCTTAATAGTTTGATTTCATTTTTACGTATTGTATGATTCAGTATATTTCCATGCAGTAGCAGGATAAGAAACAAATTTGTTTGGGCTCCCAGTGTTTATTGGCCCCCAGCATTCTGACACTTGGTTTGATCCAATTCTTTTGTCGCTGTTCCAAGATCAGAAGCCATTTTTGGCCTTCTGCAACAAAACTAGTCACATTTCCACGACTGCCTCTTCATTACGGCGCATTATCCTCAAAATAAATGCACGTTTCCAGCAAAGTCATTAAAGGAAAAATGTCATAACAAAACATAAGTAGTTTATTATTAAATATGAACAATCCCCTAGGTTTGAACACTGTGTTATTTAGTGTACATTTGTTCTGATTTCTACAGCTTGTACAGCAGGAATCCTTTTAACTAGGCACTGACCACTCCCATTCCAGAAGCAGTTTACTTTTCCCAGAATACAATTGCACTGTGCTGATTATGCTCCAAGCATCAGTTTTACCCATTTTTCAGCATTCTTATTGGAATGTAGCAGAATTTGTTTGCTTTAACAAATGCCAGTATGTACCACTTGTCCAGTGCTTAGACCTAAGGACATTAGGTGTAGTGAAAGGTAAGGTTTATACAGCCCCTTTGTCTGCAATTGCCAAGGTATTTAGGATATTGGCAGTGCTTTTTACCGTTTTGTTGCATTCCAGTATACAACCTAAATACAATGCATCTAACTCTGTATCACTGTAGGGGGAGAATCGCCTGAGCAACACACTGCAGCCATGAGCAGAGATCCTTCCTGGAGCGGTGGGAGTCGTCAGCGCAATATTCCTCCAAGGATCAGTACTTCATCGCCAGGTGGGGCTAAGAAGTATCTGGGCTGGGGCTCTCATTTAATCCATTAAAATAATGAAATGAAAGTATAAATTGTTGGGCACACTGCTGCACATAATCTTAAGGAAGTCCCTTATGTCTAATCATTTTTATTCTATTGTATTGGCTGCCTTTCAGCTGACTGGAGTTCTGAGCACTGAAGTAATGTATTGGTTATGGGGAAGCCATAGGTGCTTGGTTTAAGCACTGAATGGCTCCGTGTATGGCCATAGCTATGATAATATGACTGTGCCAGACAGTTAGACTGAATAGTAGAGACAGTAATAAGGCCTGAGCATTGTCTATGGCTGAAGGTGTCACACTCGGCGATCTTTGCAAAATCAGAATATCAAACTAGACCAGCCAATCAAATCTGAGAATAATTTTTAAATTAGATGCACACATTTGGCATTAGAAGAGCATTTTGGGTTTCTAGCTGTTCAGTTCTATAAACAGTTTATGTTTTGTAACGTCCAATCAGTAAATCCCTGGCATCCTGAACAAATAGAATTTATTGGGGTATACATATAACATATTCACAAATGTGTTTGGTTATGACCTGTTTGATCTAGGGGGTAATTCAGCAAGGTGCAAACTCACCTTGCGATGCTTCGATTCACTTTGCAAAAATGGTTAAGTGCTGCTGGCTTCTCTTCTACACGCACACAACAGCACATGCTTTAAGGTATTCCAGTCTCGCGAGGAGACTGGAATACCTTTAAAGCTTTATACCTTTATACCTTGCTGAATTACCCCCCTAGTCTTTAAGCGCTTTAATTCAGATCTTCATCCAGTAGGTCTTCCTGAGTATGTGGCAGTGGAGACCTGCCATGATAGATGCACCTGTATGTACTCTGTATGCATCTGGTTCAGATTCCCTGGTAGTGTGCACTGGGAATAGCCTACGTACAGTTGCTTATTTACATGTGATCTTCTTTCTTACGTCTGATTGGCTAGTATGTATTAAAGCCGATATCTTTCCCATTTACATTTATGTTTCTCAGACATAGGGAGTCCAGACATCTAACACTGCATTATGTTTTTCCCTTTCCTCCCTCAGGTTCCTACGAGTGTGGAATTTGCAGGAAGAAATATAAATATTACAACTGTTTTCAGACGCACGTCCGAGCACACATAGGTAACTGATTTGTTTGGTGTTGGGGCAATGCAGCAGACTCTGTTATACAAATTACTTTTGTTTGCCTTCGCCTTGAACAATAGAATTTGTGGTCAGTTCATTTTGAAACTATAATGAAAAATAACCTTGCGCAATTAAACCATTATTTGGCCTTGTGTAAACAATTAAATGTAGAAATAAAATACTGCATAGAAGACTAGTGATCCAGTATGCAGTGTTGTACACACACACGCCTGCAAACAACCTGCCCTGAGACCCACTTCACTTCCTTGCACCACTACTCACTAGCACTCGTCAGTAAGCTCTTTCACTTGACAAAATAGGCTTGTAGGTAGCCATTTCCATTGTGCGTCATTTTATTACGCTAATGACTGGTTTGCGTTACAAGAAAAAAATCCCAATTTCTGGCATATCTCTTTAGATAAATGACTTATTGTAATAAAAGGATGCAATATCGCTAACAATTTTTAACATGCTTGTAATTTATTTCACTTGTTCTTTGTTACACACTTTCCCTTGTCTGTATTATAATTGTATTGTTGGATTGTACAGCACTGCGTAACCTAGTGGCACTTAATAAATATAAATATACATACATAATATCCGTAAGTCATTAATGTACAAATGCACACCAATGGAAATTGCTAACAGTTTATATGCCAATGCTAGTTATGTACAAGCTTACTTTTAATTATTATCTGCTGTTTTAGCAGCCTTTCTCCCATTGTAATAATGCCACTTGATGTGTCCCCTCCTTTCATTTCAAAAGCTGTGTATGTTTCTAAATACAAAAACTGACAGGAAAGAAGAGATATTTTTACAGTGTAATTTCCTGTTCTCACCTGTTGCAGTTTTTGCTTGAGAACTGATAGCAAATGTTCAATTCATGAAACACACAGTCTGCAGCTTAGAAAGGCTTGATGTTTATGCACTGCACTTATCCTTCAAATGATCTAGGTTTAAATGTGAGAGATCTTGGGATGAAAGTATTTCTTTAAATAATTGCATTTACATTTTATAAACTGATACCAGCACAATACTGTTTGTCATAAAATGTTTCCTATATTGCTGTGACTGTAACTTAAACGTGTGACCAGGGCCACACCGGCTGTTTGGAGATGGAAAAATTGTATCCATTGTTTCATCCACACAGGCTGGTTTGTTTTGCACCATGGACTATAATGACATGAAATCAGAATAAGCCTTACCCGTTTTCGGTCAATTAGGATTACCAAAATGATTTATTTTCGCCAAATGCCAGAATAATGAGAGAGAGAGAGAGAGAGAGAGAGAGAGAGACTTTTTAATGCATTTACGTTCTGCAAAGTCAAAAGTTTACATATATTTCATTAGTGTTTGGTAGCATTGCTCTTAAAACTGTATGATTTGGATGAAACATTTTGGATATCCTTCTACAAGCTTCTCACAATAGTTGGTAGGAATTGTGGCAGGTGCAAGCAAGGCCACCTAAACATGGCTCAGTTACACCTGTTCTGTCAGGAGAAATGGGCCAAAATTCCTACCAACTATTGACTTAAAACAGGTAAGGTTTATTCTGATTTTATGTCAGATTGTGAGAAAAACAGGCATACAGTGCTGGCCAAAAGTATTGGCGCACCCCTGCAATTTTGTCAGATAATATTCAATTTCTTCCAGAAAATGATTGCAATCACAAATGCTTTGGTAATAATATCTTCATTTATTTTGCTTGCAATGAAAAAACACAAAAGACAATGAAAAAAAGTCAAATAATTGATCATTTTACAAAAAAATTCCAAAAATGGGCTGGACAAAAGTATTGGCACCCTCAGCCTAATACTTGGTAGCACAACCTTTAGACAAAATAACTGAGAACAACCGCTTCCGGTAACCATCAGTGAGTTTCTTACAATGCTCTGCTGGAATTTTAGACCATTCTTCTTTGGCAAATTGCTCCAGGTCCCTGAGATTTGAAGGGTGCCTTCTCCAAACTGCCATTTTGAGATCTCTCCACAGGTGTTCTATGGGATACAGGTCTGGACTCATTGCTGGCCACTTTAGAAGTCTCCAGTGCTTTCTCTCAAACCATTTTCTAGTGCTTTTTGAAGTGTGTTTTGGGTTATTGTCCTGCTGGAAGACCCATGACCTCTGAGGGAGACCCAGCTTTCTCACACTGGGCCCTACATTATGATGAAAAATTTGTTGGTAGTCTTCAGACTTCATAATGCCATGTACACAGTCAAGCAGTCCAGTGCCAGAGGCAGCAAAGCAACCCCAAAACATCAGGGAACCTCCGCCATGTTTGACTGTAGGGACCGTGTTCTTTTCTTTGAAGGCCTCTTTTTTTCCCCTGTAAACTCTATGTTGATGCCTTTTCCAAAAAGCTCTACTTTTGTCTCATCTGACCAGAGAACATTCTTCCAAAAAGCTTTCTCAGGTAAGTTTTGGCAAACTCCAGCCTGGCTATTTTATGTCTCTGGGTCAGAAGTGGGGTCTTCCTTCTATCCTACCATAGAGTCCCTTTTCATTTAGATGCCAACGGATAGTACGGGTTGACGCTGTTGTACCCTCGGACTACAGGGCAGCTAGAACTTGTTTGGATGTTAGTCGAGGTTCTTTAGCCACCATCCACACAATCATTTGTTGAAATCTCTCGTCAATTTTTCTTTTCCATCCACATTTAGGAAGGTTAGCCACAGTGCCATGGGCATTAAACTTCTTGATGACACTGTACACGGTAGACACAGGAACATTCAGGTCTTTGGAGATG
>WMED01018594.1:0-12655 GCA_019650415.1 Pipa parva | reverse complement strand
AACTTTATGGATTAAAGAATTGTTTTTATTCTTTGGGAGTGCCGATTCTACTTTTTCTGGGTAATATTTTAAGGACTGAAGTTTTTTTATTAGCACTTCTAGTTAAATATAATGAAAATTATTTTACTGAATCTGTCTGCTTTTTCTATTAAGAAGTCTCAAATTCATCAGGACACTTATTAGTAATTATACTCAGAATGTACTGGATAGTTTTCAATATTTAATAATTAAAGACAACTGGATCTTTTAAAATAAAGAGTAAATACATAGAAAGGGGAGTTATCTAAATAAACAGGGAGTATGGAAAAGGAGAAAGTAAAAAGTGGTGGATCAGAAGAGAGAAAAAGAGAATTGCCAAAGTATAGGCTAGTATAGCAATCATACACAGACACATATCTCATATCTCAGTGGCCAACACTGCATCCTGCCAATCCAATTACTCTGGTTATAAAGATGAGTTATGATCAATGCTGCAAAGATCAGCACCTTCCTGTAGATTGCATCCTCTTATCCAAACTGAGTCACTTGAAGGCCAAGTCATAAATGGTCTAGGTTTCCTGGGAGTTAACACAGCAAGTAACACTGGATTGTTGTGCAGATAGGTGCATTGCTTATAAACTTCTCAGGAGGTAAGGCTTGCCAAATTTCCCACAGCCACATCCAGGAGAAAATGAGATTATTCTTCCTATCCAAATGAACTATTATTCTCAGTGCAGATGATATGATAATAAACTAATAAATATAAGATGTCAGAAGCAGTCAATACAACAGTTGGGAGTACAGGTTTCTTGAGCAGATCCTCTTAATTAACCCATGTAGGAAAAGTTGCATTGACAATTTGACATGCTAATGTTGCCTCCTACATACCAGAGGTTCAAAACTAAAACAGTCTTGTTAGGGCCAGCTTTTAGATCTGCATTATATTCATAGATCTGAAATCGTTAACATTAATAACATTTTCCTTTTCTCTGTAAAATATATATAATCCTTTAGCACAGTTTCCATATTTAATAATTAGATTTCTTAAACAAACACAGGAAATGGAAATATCCAAGTGCTTATTTGGCAGCACAATTAGTACATTGTTTATATGTTACTATAAATAGGTAATATCTTGCTCTCAGGCAATATGAGATGCAATGTATCATTTATGCAATGGATATATAAGAATAAAACCTACAATATTAAACTAATCATACCTTATTTTGATACACTTAAATACAATAAAATAAAGTTAGAAAACTGATTAGGTTTTAATCCAAACTTACCATCCAAACTATATTTTGTTTTGAGGTCAGCATGAAAAAGTGCATCATAAGTAACAAAACAATTCACAGATCTTATGATAAATGATTTAATCAAACATTTCCCTGTAATGTAGAGCTGTGGGTAAGTTTATCTGTACCTGTAAATATACTTTCATTCTCCAGTTCAATGACTTGCTTATAGCATTACTAAAATAAAATACCAATGCAAACTTGACAGTTTCCAGCATCTCATCTCCTGTAATTGTGTTTGAGATTGCTTCTTACTGGCAGTACTTTGTACTATATTAGGTTTATAAATTGGATTTCTAAATAGCCATGTCTCAAATTATTTCCATCTACAGTTTTATTTCCTGTGACTCCTATACCAAATCATATTTTCAACATTTTTACTAAAAACCTCTACATCCAACTGTGCCTCAGCACCTACTATATAAGACACTACATCCCCCACCCAGTGTTACTTTGTAAGGCATTTTAGCTCCAAGAAACTATTTTCAGCCTATGTCCTCCTTTATGAGCTGGAACCTACAATGGAACCTCTTAAAGATATAGGGGGTTCTTCTCTAAAGTCCAGATTTGACTGTCGAATTCTCAAACAGCAGATTCCCGTACCAAATCTGTGACTGTGACAATTCCCCCACTGTAAAGTCACAACTGTGACAATTTTAAAGCAGCGGCTGTGCCAATATTTCCATAGTAAAGTCGCAACTGTGACAATATTCTCATTGTAAAGATGCGACTGTGACAGTACCAGTCTATTGCAACCGTCTTTAGCTGGCGAATTAATACCTTTATGCGACAATTTGGACTTTAGAGAGCAACCCCCATAGTGTACTGCTAGAAAGTGCCAAGTGGTTGTGAGCATCCTATAAGGGCTGCTTAATGCTAAATGTACTGCTCAAAAAAGCAGTAAAAAAAAACAATACTG
Organism: Pipa parva; assembly: GCA_019650415.1. Taxonomy (NCBI): domain Eukaryota; kingdom Metazoa; phylum Chordata; class Amphibia; order Anura; family Pipidae; genus Pipa; species Pipa parva. Next base: position 10,459 of record WMED01018594.1, on the reverse strand, counting down.
CTACATTTTTTTAAACTAATCCTGAGTGTGGGACATAAAAAGGACTCATCAACTTATATGTCAGTGGGTCAATTGTACCTGCTGCTGTTATGGAATCTACAGGTGAGCCATCTACTCTTATTCCTGTTCCTTTGTTTGGTAAGAGTTTCTGTTGCTACTGCTGATGCCTACACCCGTTGATCCAGTCTCCAGGACAGCAATTATGGACAATCTGCTAAGGCAAATAAATGCCTGCTTTTTCATCCCTGGGTGGGAGGGTAAGCCACCCAACTAAGAAGGAGGTTTCTGGATCTAGTTTAAATCATGTTAGCTGCATTGTATTTTCAGTCTGCAAACTATATTGAAAAAAATGCAATGAATACAATGACTGAATAAAGCAGTCAGGGTGGGTACTAGTGTAAGAAATTTTTTCAATGAGTTGATCTCATGTAATGAATGTAAAATGCTAGAAATGGGAACATGGGAAAGTTCTGACTGTAAGATAAAGGGGAAACTTTATATGTGTTTTTCAGTATAGGGAACTGAACAGGGGACCGTGGCAGTCAGGCAATCTTTTATGTGAGGCATGGGGAAAAGAGAAATGGAATTTTCAGCCTTCAAAACTACATAATATACTATTTGTGTAATATGTTGAGTTTATTAGTTTAGGTTTTGGATTAAAAAAGTTAGTTGTTTATACCCACATGGTTTGAATGAAAGATATCGGTAAAACCATTTTTGTGATACACTGTGATGCAACAATGTAGTTTCTTTGTTTCCAAAGATCCCCGTTGGTGTTATACTGATATATGATACATAAAGGAACTGTTTTGTTGTTTCCTTATGAACCATTGGTGATACTGAGTAATCTACATATGGGAAACGTCAACTAATTTAGCACTATGGTTCAATCTATATTAAGTACTTACCCAATATTTCTTTTTGGGGATAGTTACACAAAGCCGGCATAGCTTGCTGGCAGTTTTGTACACGATGCAACTCCGTGATCGCTTCACTGAGCCTTTATGGATAGTTCACGTATGTGCGCTGGGTATGCTTTGTTATACCTAGCGGATATAGCAGGGCCTGCAGCAGCATCATGTGCATGGAATTAAGATTGGCTGCAAACGTACTCTGTGTTGATGTGCTATATAAGCGCACATATGTATACCATTACACACGCCATGATTAAGCGCCTGTCGTGCAAAACGCGTAGCTGATCTCTTTGATTTAAATCTTTTAAATGATACAATTTTAATGCGGTTACAATAAAGAAAGGATTTTTTACTGCTACTACTGGAGTGCCGGAGGTTTATATACTTTTTTATATTTTGTTTGTAATGTTATCTTTCTGATGGATAAAATACTATTTTCCTAGCTTTATTAGCAAGCTATTATGATTGCAGGTGTTATTTTCTGCATTGGATATGTACATTTATGTATATATGTATATTTTTATTTACATAGCGCCAATATGGAACACAGCGCAGAACAAAATGGTGTCTAATTATGACCTTTTTTCTGGTAGGACTTACAGATGGGGTGTTCCAGTGTTCATGTAAACTATTAAAAAAAAAATTTTTTTGAGAAGAGGAGGTCCATATTCCCAGCAGTCACCTTTTATGCAAATTTGGGAAGGTGGATTTGATTGGTGATTTGATGAAGGGGTGATATCTATGTAATAGTTTCATTTTTCACTGCACATTGGACAACACCCAAACACAGCCCTAAACATGTAGGTTCTTATTCATCTAAATGAGAATTCGACTGTCAAAATGAATTCTCGTCACTACTCTCTGAAGGCCTTATTGATTAAAGGGCAAATTGTAGCGAATAGCTCAGAATTCAAATTTGATCGCCCATTTCCCCATGTTTGATTATTCATCAAATGCTGCGATGGTGTGAATATGCCACTAATTCAGGCAACTATGATAGTCACAACCTTACAGAGCACTTTGCATCATTTTGCGTGCATGTGTACATACACTTGGACTATTGACCAAATGTCGGAGTTTGTTGTAGCCACTAATTCAACAAGGTGTAGTGCTCCAAATTCACCTGTTTGACTTCGCCACTTCAGAGTGGTGAATTGGGGGGTTGATAGCAGGGCTCCAATGAGGCATAAGGCGACTATTCATTCAAAAGTAACAGTGGTAACTGTGACTAACTTAGTTTACTTCTTAACATGAACTAGGGACAAGGTGACATAGAAATAGATGTATTATTCTCTTCTATACAGTTAGTGGGATATGGTGAGGATGACATCACTGCACTTCACTGGAGGAATTCACATCACTCTGCATGACTTAGCATCCTACTTGACTGACTTCGCCACACTACACATGCAATTGCGTCTGTAGCAGTTTGCCTTTTTGACAAAACAAACTCCAACTTCATCAATAAGGATAAGTGAATTCACGACTACTGTATTTTGGCGATGCAAATCCAATTGTAGCAAGATGAATTCAACAGTTGAATTGCTTATGCAACCCATCACTGAACCAGTCAGGCTTGCCTTTTGATTCAAAAAGTATTAGATTATATTTACTATTCTGTAATATTTGAATAAGTGCATAGATTTTCCACAGATCTGTAAAGTACACTGGACAGATGCAAACAATGTCAACAAACCAAAGTAGACTAAGGTGAGTGTTCAATGGGCTCTGCCCCTAAAAGCTTACATTTTTGAAGGAGTTAAGCCACAAATAGTACAAAGGTTGGTTGGTTTAAAGCAGTGATGATAGAAGCTGAAGACTGAACCAATGTAAGGAGTGACTTAGTAAGGTGGTGGAGCTAAATTTGTTAAGTGGAGTGGGGGTAAGCTTCAAAGGTACTGCATGAAGATAAAAAATGTGAGATACAGTCTTATATAGGGGCATTCATATATAATCTGTATGAATCTGTTAGAACAGAAAGAAACATTGATTTGGTTCCACAATGGAAAAATGTTATAATATATTCTGATTATTGACAATTCCCCTTAAAAATCCCAGCAGTAAATGCACGCAAGAACACAAAGGCCAACCATCAGTGTATACAGGGTGCTATAACTTTATGGGTTTTCAGCATTTCTGGCTTTCTGAGAGCATATACTGGACACTATCTTATATTAATGAGTATTAGTATTAATCATTAATCGTCCCCAGAAGGAGAAATTAGTTTCTAATTGCTTTAATATAAAAAATGTATAAAATAGTTTATGTACAATATAAAAATGTCCTTTAAATGTTGCCTGTATAACCCAGGATGAAGTACTTAACATGATTAAAATAGATGAATCTCTGGGTCCAGACAACATACACCCTAGGGCCTTAAGGGAATTAAGTACAGTCATAGGCAGACCATTATTTTTAATATTTAGGGCCACTATGATGACAGGGACTGTTTCAAAGGACTGGCGTGTTGCAAATATGATCCCTGTATTCAAAAATGGGTCAAAGTGTGAGCCTGAAAACTGGACTTGTGTCTTTTTTCAGCCTTAACAACTATGTTACTATGTTAACATATGCAGAAGGATACTTACTGTACACCAGTTAGCTGTGATGTCTCAAGTTATTTGAATGAATTTCAATTCACTTTCTCAAGATTCCTTTTATTGCATCATAGATGTTTAAGAACAAATGCCTACTATTGCCTTATCAATGTTCATTTACATCTGCACAATGTACATTTTGTTCATTGTTAAGTGTACATAGTAGAACTGTAAATGATCCACTGTCTAAAATTCTGCACTGCAAAGCAAATTTTTTATACTCAACACTTGCACCACAGCCTTAGAATCCATTGACCTTTTAATGAAGTATGGTTCTGTTTGGTGAAAGTGAACAGAAGAATTGTTTTATAGTCTTGTGCTAAAAGAATCACTTGAAGACAGAGTGACAATTTCAGTTCTGTCAGGCATACAGAAAAAAAAATGCTGATTTTCACAATCTGTGTATCCCGTATTTCTGTGACCTCTGGGGACTAAATTATGCAAAGAATGACATCTGTTTAATAACTGAGGGATCTGTCTGCAGCTTGACACACCGGAATGTAAAACCTGACAAATTTATAATTAAGCTAGTTCACAGAACTGTAATTCTGTGAGATGCATTGGAGAATGACAACAATGACTTTACTGTTTAGCTTAATAAAAAGCATCTTGTCTGTGTGATAGCCAAAGAATGGATTAAAAAAAACAACCAAATGAAATATGTATTACAAACATATTGGAGGTTATTTGTCACTAAGCGCAATGAATTTTGCATCCTTTTGCACCACATTTGCTACTCCTTATTAACTAAACAGCAAATTCCCTTGTTGAAGAAGGGAACAGCAACAAACTCTATTCATCTGATAGTCAGGCATATTCAGTCGAACAGGAGCAGGATGTGTATTGATGTGAATTGATGTGAATTAGCCCAAAGTGCCCGTGATTCCCATGGATCTGATTAAAAGAAAAAAATCTAACTGTATCTTTCTTAGTATCAATTATAAGAAAGAACAATGTCACCAGTTTGTCACATCTTGGTCATCACTATTGTGGCCATATTAAAGTTGCCTACATTACAACAAGTGATTTTTACACAGACAAAAAATTGCGGGGGTCCCACCAACTGCTGACGAATAACACCTTTCCTCTGCATGTCCTGTTTACCATGCAACACGTCGTAGAATAAAATTGAAAAATAGAGTACTCAGCACTCTAGCTGCGGGTGAAATTTATTAAAGGCATAAATTTTACTGATCGATAGAAATTCGCCAGCTTCGCCTTTAATAAATTTCACATATGTGAATGTGGCATAGCCACTGTTTTATTTGTGCCATAACATGTTTGGGACTTGGTTGCCCTTTATCACATTTAGTAAAGGGCAACCAGGCCTGAAACATGTTATGGGACGAATAAAACAGTAGCTATGCCACATTTACATCTAAAGCAGAGTGCTCTATTTATCAATTTTATAACAATTGATTTTTACATCCTTATCTTTTTGACAGTATTCTTCACTTGATCGCTATATTTTCTTTGTCTTTTGAGTGTAGAGTTGCCTTAGATCAGTGGTTCTCAACCTTTATGAGGCCGCAACCTCCGGCGCTGACGTCACTGCACACCGCGTGATGACGTTTTGGCCGAACGTCATCATGTACACGCGTCACGTGGTTACGTTCGTCCGAAACGTCATCACGTACGCGTGTCACATGGTAACGTTTTCGGCCGACGTCACCTCGCAGTAACCCTTATAAGGAGGGTCCTGCAGTCGCTTCCGGGTGCCGCAGTGGTTCTCGACCCCCCTGGGTCGGTCGTGCGACCCCTACCGGGGTCGCGACCAACAGGTTGAGAACCGCTGCCTTAGACCAAACTGGCACCCTGCCGTCAACCTCCTAATTCGCCCATTTTTATCTGCTGAAGTCAAACTGGCAAACTGAAAGCAGTATACTGTGACAAATTCACTACTTTTGCACACTCTGACCCTTGGTAAATAGCAGAATTGAAAGTGTTTGTGCACATAAAGTTATGTAAAGAAGTGCATAAGTACATGTCCTGAGAAATATGTCAAATTAGTTGAGAATTCACCACATCGATGAATATGCGAAGTAGAAGAATTGTGGAATAGACACAAATTTACACCTCTATGTAAATGTTTGCGCTTTGATGATATACCCCTATAGTAAAAAGCAATGATTAATTATTGGCCTGATATTATAATTAGTATATTATATCAGTTTTATGGTTTGTTAGAGATAAGTGAACCAGGCAACCCAGAAGAAAAAAAAAAGACAAAACTTAACAGAATGTCAGATATTTCAAAAGCCAAACTGTTATCTACAAACTAATAATAATAATAAATAAGTATAATGACTTTTATCATGTGCAATGGACTAGGCAATAACAAAGTTACAACATTTCACCAAATACAGCAAAAACAGTTGGGTGAAAGTGAATAGACAAAGTAGACTAACTTGTAATAACAAGGGAAATATGGAAAAAATGCCCTTTTATAATTTGAGAAAAATGTCCTTATTATGTCTACGCATACTTGAGTGTCAAAGCTTTTTTTCTGCAGTACAATAATACCATACAGATTTTATTCCAGTGAATTACCCTTAATAAGTCTAATTAAGAACAAGATATGACAGAAAAATACCAGTTATTGTAAATTTAGATAATAAACAGTGATTTTTTTTGTTGAGAATCTCCCCACATTAAAATGATCTAATACTGATGGAATTTCATCATAATTATCAAAAGACCCAAACAGCAGGTCTGGTGCAGGAACAGCACTGAAGTCTCCTATGCTCCCAACAGTGCTGCCCCCTCTGGTGACCCTCTCGACCAAAAGCCTTGAAGGGACTTATTCATGAAAGTAAGAATTGAGCTGTCAATGTGAATTCTCTTCACTTTGGGCTGCTACACTCCAAGAGTTGCATATTTTTTTACTCTTATTCACTAATCAGAGGATTCCCATAGTGAAGAAGTGAACATATCAGTAGCTGTCTCTTGCATAGTGTGGCATAATAAACTGGACAGTAGTAGCCCTGCCATCAACCCCCTAATTTGCCACTTTAATCTGGCAAAGGAAATGTGAATGTGACACTGTGTGCCTTGTTAAATTTGCTACTGCAACAAACTCCTATGCTTGATGAATATGGAAAGATCATGAAGTGGGGAATAAATGTGAATTCGGACCTTTGCACCACTGTTCAGATTTTCATAAATGAGCCCCTGAAATTTACTGTGATACAGGGGGAGCAGGAGGCAGGCAATGCGCTGCTCAAGAAGGGTTGAACATGTCATGCCAGGCCCCCTGGAGAGTAGGACCTGTTTGCAGCCACAACTGTTGTGACCCATAGGGTTACAACAGTGGACCCAAATGTCAATAAACCCAATTATCTTAGAGTACAGAATGTACGGTATATAATTATGACCTTCCATATTATTCTTCCTTGCAAAGGTTATTTATTTTCTTCAATGCCTGTTCCGAAAACATCAAAACCAAAAAATAAAAAATAAAGCTTAAATTTGATGTCATGATTGAACTGAACAGATGAATTCAGTCTACTGGTCGATAGTAAATACAAGTATATGCAGTAAATGAAGTCACCAAGACAGCATTATAATGAGTTATATCTGTGCTGAGGTTTGTTTCTAAAAATATTTTGCAAGGGCCAACTTATAATGTGCATCTCCTTTTTAGAAACAAATCTGTAACTTATAAAATGCTGTTTTCATGTCAGTTTAGGACAGAATAATGTGTGACAAGAAAATACATTGAGCTTATTAAAATAGGTCTAGACAGTAATGCAATAACTTTGGATTAAAATTACACTGTACTGTGTAATTATTTTTATAAAGATATTAAGGATATATGGTTTTCCTTAATTGTGTAAAACTGAGAGAGTATTTAATCATGCCAATGTCTAGTAGAAATGGCTTGATGGCACCATTTAGGAAAACACAATAAAGTTTTAATTCATTCTGCAAATGAACGATTCTACGAACTAAAGTCATGACTGCAGTGATGTTCATGTTGAAAACCAAATGGTATCTTCAATTAATGGGAGGTGTAGGGGTGTGGATGTTGATGTAAGACATGTGCCAAGCCTAGCTGTGGCAAATATACATATTAAATACCAATGACATTTATTCTAGATGCTTTGGAATCTATAGGAGCCTATTAACTTAGTTCGCAAGTTCAATATAAGATTCAATTATACAATGTTGGGCTGATCCACTAGGACACAGAAAAAGCTCCCAGTGGACCCAGGTCTGAAGAGAGAAATGAGAGGAAAAGAAACAATATTTTGATTAGTGGGTTCCTGATCTCATTTCCTGGTCAGCCCATCACTCCACTTCAACACTGGAATTCCATTACCTAAAAACAGAGAATAAATGTAAAATGCAGATAAAGATGACTTAGTAATCCATAAGGATATGCATTCAGTTTTTTTTTTATTTCAACATGGAATGAAAAATAATACACTTTTTTGTCAGAAACTCACTTATTTAAAAAAAATAGAATAACGGTTGAATAAAAAATAAATTGATGAGTATGATGAGTTAAATGCTCTTTGTTTGGCCAAATTAAAGTAATTATCAAGTAATTGCTCATAGGACTTCCTAGTATATCTCATCTTATTCACTTCCATCCAAGCCTAAATGGGAACTTTCATTTTTATGCTTATCTTTACGTCTGTGTTCTAGTAGTGGGTTACTGCTTCATTGAGTCAGAGACTCTTCATTCTTAATAATCCTTTCCCTTTAACTGCTCTGCATTGCCAGTGTAAAGGTCACTGCCTAGCTTCTGGGATAATGATTATGTGAATTCTGCAGAAACTTTACGATATATTGAGGTAGTGGATGCCCTCCCTCTGTAGAATATCACATATTTGTTCTTGGGTATTCCTTTTCCTGAAGTTTGTTTCTGATTCAATCTCTTCTTCTTTATTTTCATGACTGTAACTTTACCTTGCCCTTTTATTAATATGTTTAAAGGACCAATAAAACCATAAAAAGAAAAAATCCCATTTGGTTTGGAATGGCAGTTATTCCTACATTGTACTTAAATTCCTCATTTGAATCACTTTGTGTTATACATACAATGTTATACATTTCTGTTTAAGTATAGAAATCTTTTTATAATATCACTGTAAGGTTGAATAACCATTCATGCTGTTCAGTACAGTCCAAGGAAGTTCTTGCCTCTCCCTTTCTTAACACCTAAAAAGTATGTTATGGCTTCTCTGAATCAATAAAAACACCTTTAGCTTGAACTTTGCGAGACAGATGTGAGTTAATTTACTATATTTCTGCCAGTTTGTGTTTCTGAATTATTACATGTATTTCTCTCTGCGGAACTGCTAACATTTTGGTTTTATCTAAATGTATTCATTTCACAGCACTTTGATATGTCATATGGTATTATGCATTTAGTATCCCTACAGCATATGCACAATGCAGAAAGAACCTGACAGCAGGATGCTAAAATATGCTGCACATTCTTTTTATTTTAAAGCACAAATAAATTCCTGTGTGGTTTCTCCATGTTGGTTTGCAGAAACTCAAAGGGCCTTATTGACTAAAGTCTGAATTCACCCATCAAGTTCAATTCACTACAATTTGAGTCGCATCCCCAAAATAGTGGCAAATTTACTTCTTATTTATGAGGCTGCAGATATATTTGTTGAATAAGCAGACTGCTACAGATGCAGTCACATTCATAGTGTAGCGAAGTAAGTTGAATAGAAGCAGAATGTAAAGTCATGTGACTTGGGGGGTTATTCACTAAAGTCCATATTGTTGCGTATAGGTGCGAATTCACCAGATAAAGACAGTCGCAATAGGTTGCTACTGTCGTAGTCGCATCTTTATAATGAGAATATTGTCACAGTCGCGACTTTATTATGGGAAAATTGTGGCAATCTTAACTTTAAAAAATTGTTGTGACTTTACAGTGGGGAAATTGTAGCGGATTTGCTATGGGAATCCACTGTTTGCAGCTGTTCGCATCTTAGTGAATAACCCCCCTTGATGTGAATACCACCAGTGAAGTGCAGTGACATCATCCTCACCATATCCCATTAACTGAATATACCGTAAGTGAATAATGCATCTATTTCTATGTCACCTTGTCCCTTGTTCATGTTAAGAAGTTACTATTGCTACTTTTGAATATTGCTACTCCACGCTGGAGTCCTGCCATCAACAGCCCATTCAAACAGGTGACTTCAGAGCACTATGCCTTGTCAAGTTCATGACTGCCACTGGCTCTGCCGCTTGCTGTATATGCGAAGTACCTGTGCAAACACTTGCGATGTAATGAGAAGATCTCTGAAAATCTTCGCAAATCGTAGATGCTTGAATTAGTTCCTTATTTGCCACATCGCAGAGTTTGCTCAATAAGTGAACATGGGGAAGTGGTGATGAAATATTAATTCATAACTATGCGCGACTATTTGGCCTTTAGTCAGTATGGCCCAAAGACTTTTTTTCTGTTGTTTGATTTCAAAAAAATATCTAAAGTAAGCTAAAATTCTATATGTATAAATAATATACGTACTTGGTTTATTTTTAATTAAACAAGCTTTCATGAGGTTTGTCCTCCCTTCATTAGGTTACAAACAATACTCCTGATGAAGGAGGACAAACCTCTCGAAAGATTGTTTATTTAAAATGACCAATAAATAGTCCTATAAAAAAAGGTATCACCAAGTATTGAAATACTAATTTTTTTGCATCTGTGGATTAACATGACCACTCTATCCTAACTTACAAATAACAATAAATACAGTATTTTTTATATTTGCTAAGATTCCGATTTAGAGGGGAGTTCACCATTCAGCAAAGTGAGCTCCGAATCGTTCGGCTCACTTCGCAAATGGTATTATGCACTTGCTGATGCCCTGCAGGCGGACATCAGCGAGCGCATTAAAGGGATTCCAATCTTGGCGAGAGCAAAAGAGTTGCCTCGCTGAGACTGGAATCCCTTTAAAGCGCTCGCTG
>WMED01018593.1:0-12655 GCA_019650415.1 Pipa parva | reverse complement strand
AGTCAGGCAGCTTTTTCTTCTCATGTTGCCTAACTTGCAGAACAGAAAGGGGAGGGGGAGGGGGAGCAGGGGGAGCGGGGGGAGAAAAATGTCAGCTCTCAGGAAAACTAATTAAGGAAAGCAAACTACAAGTATTATTTCTTCCCTGAACTTTTTTTTACTATGTGTCAGCAATTGGCTTAGTATAAAGGAGTTTTATATGTATGTGTGCAGTTATATCAGCACTATAGTGCCCCTTTAAATCAGAGGGGCAAAGCACAAATATAATTATAATATAAATTAAAACATTTTAGATCTTATATAAACATTATATATTGAGCAGAGCTTTAGTGTGCAGAGATGCTAAACATCTCTGTATACTAAAAAGCAACAAGAATCAAAGAAAGTAACCAGGTACAGCTCATTATGTTATATCCATCAGGATCAAGAACGTACAAACTATGTTTCTATGCCTACCTACTCCTCCCTGAGGTGCTATCTGTTTGCCTGCTTGTGCATTAAAATGTTATCACCATAAGTAAATATTTTTTTTTTTTTATCAGAAATAACTTTTAATGGAACAAGACCATTTGTTGTGTAGTTTTCCCTAAACAAGAAATTAAATTGTTGAGTTTAGAGGTCTTTCGATGCCAACCTAATGGAATCCTATATTGTGTCTCTGTCTCATGCACCTAAATATGATTGTAAGCTCTGTGAGGCAACATTAATATTCAGCAAGCACCTGTAAGTAATACAGTGTATCTAAAGCAGAATGTCTAATGTTAATTTGTTAAAATTAGCTTGATTTAATTTATAAAGGTGCATGATAGTATAACTACTGCATACTCAAACCGTTGTGCAGCTTACTTATTTCTATCAGTTTAGCAGATAAATTGTTAATGATAATTCTTATAATTTGCTATATTTAGGTGGTAAAGCTGTTAATATAAACCCCACATACAAATTGTGAGTAATTCTGGGCAAAAAAAAAAGCTGTTTAAACACACACGTAATAAATGAGCGGGCATCAGAGAAACAAAAGGAACAGATAGAAAAGGACTGAAAAGAATGTCATTTATCTTTTGAAGTCACAGCATCCAAGTAGATTAAAGCAATTATAATGCTGTAGGCAGTTGTGTTAGGAATCTCTTAGCACAAATCTAATGTTGCAGAGTACATGACTGTCCTTGTAAACAGAAAGAGTACAGATTTTCCACAAATGCCTGTGTTATTATAATGTATGTAGCACCCCTGAGATTACTCATCTTGCTACATTGTCATGCCTCACTCTTTTGTGTCCCTTTATCATAAAGTTGATGAACAAAGTAACATGCTAGTATATATAATACAGGTCCATGAATCCACAATACTGTTGGTGTTTTGGACAGACAAAGAGCAAATAGGGAGGCATTGTGATGTTAATCTGTTCTCCTTGTGATGATGTATTTTACTATTCTTCCAACTCAACAAGGTGAATAAGGTTATGAAAATCTATCAGTGACTACAGTGTGTTACGGGTAAAGTGAGGAGGCCTTTGTCAACCAGCAAATGGACCAGATAAAACCTGCTTGTGATCATTCTCCCATTGCAATATTCACCATAACAGCTGAAGAACAGCCCTTGTGAAATTGACTTTATCATCATGTACCTCCAATTTATTGAAGAAACGAAAAGTCATTTGGAAATTTTCTTTGAGATTTTTCTAAAGACAGCAAAATTACAGTATTTCCAAACTTATTACTAACCAGTGTAGTGTAAACACTTGTTTTTCAATCTTTAGTTTTGAGTTGTATGTAATACACAGCTATTACACGTTTCTCTTTTAGTAGGCAGTCTTGTAGTAATCCAAGTGCTGTCAAGCAAACTCCTAACTTCCAGCCCAAGTTGCTGCAAGTGGAACATGTGAACATTTTTAACAAAAAACTTTTATTTATGATAACAAGACCTAAAACCTCAGTCAAGGAGCATTGATGCTTATGATAGATAGTTCTCTCTAAGCTGATATGGTTTTTCTATATATGTATGGTAGAAATGACCTTATATGGTCCCTAAAATGATTGAATAATTGGTCTCTGCTCTATGGCTTAGCGCTTTGTCCACAAACATAAAAAACATTTGCCCCAATTGTGGATGCAGACCAATAACTTGACGTTGAGCCAGGGTAAAACACCCTTCGAAGTTCTATGCGCTTACATGAATACAGCTGTGGCGTTGAACAAGTCTAAACATGTTAGTATGTGTTGAAAAAAAGCCCATTAATCTTTTTCAAGAAGGAACTGCATTATTCCAAAATGACACATTGGAATAAGTTAATATTAGATACTTCCCTTACTGGTGAAGTTACTTGCAAAGCTCTTCCTTGTTGGCTCCAGAACACTGAACTGACTACACTGATTCACAAACTGCAACTAGATAAACTAAATGCTTAGTATCTAAAACTGCCCTTAGCCAAAACTTAGATATCACATATAATTTAAAAAAAAATATCTTTTACTTCAACATTAAAGGCTACAAGGAAGCATTTTTTTTTAAAGAAAAAAAAAAAACACAGTGTCAGAATACTGTAGTACCTACAAAAGGAATCAGAAAATAAACACTTGGATGCTCTGATATAATCTGCCACAGTATGAATCAAGGGCAAAGTTCTTCTTTGTACAAGATCCAGCATATCAGAACTAGAATAAGCAGCATGTTTGTTTCAGTACCTCCTGTTATGTGTCATCACATGACTGCCTCATCCAATCAAAGCATCACAGAGGTCATAAGTTACATATTGTACCTCTTCTAAAATGGTGGTCACAATCTTATAGCGGCTATTTACACTGGATTACATGGCAATCTATGTGGATTTTGGCAGATTTAGAATAGTGGTTAAGGCTGCAGGGATGTGCTCTTACTGGTGTTCATGTTATAAGTGAAATTTACAAAACTCGAGAAGATCGATTTCAACTCTTTTTTTTTTGCTGGAAAAGTGCCATGGCATGAAGTTAAAATCGATCTTCTCGAGTTTTGAAAATTTCACCCTGAGGCTATGGCTTTAGTTCATTTTTAAGAAAATCCTAATGAGCAATAACCACCTTTAAAGGATAACTCTACTTTAAAAAACGTGAGCGTCTGTGAAAGCTAAGGATTATGTAAACGCACTTGGACTTTTTCTCCACCAGCTAAGGATCTTGCTTCCCAAGTGCTTGTAAGTATATGGTCCAGTCCCCCCTAAATATTTAAAGCAGCACCAATCAGTGTTGACTGGAAGCCAGTATTGCAAACTGGTGATGTGCAATGCTGGTTTCTCCAATAAATGTTGGGTGCCACTTTAGATTTTAAACAGTTTGGAAGCTAGAGTGTCTAGCTTCATGCAACATGTAAATGGCTCACCCTGGAAAACACAGGGGATTCAACTGAGACCCATGGCTCGAAAAGAGACTAATAAAACAATTTTAGATATGGAACAAAAGTGATGAAGTGCATTTATATAATCATAAACATTTGCAAAAGCTCGGCTAATGTTTATTTATTTAAGTAGAATTAAATTTGACTGAACTCCTTTGTGTAACCTTCTTACTCACAAACCCATTAAGCTATTGTTTAACCCTTAGCTGACTCCAAGCTAAATTAACTTCTGAACTATTGGCAGAATGGAGGAATTTGCTGCAAATTTATACCACTGCAGATAATACCCAGACACATTCTTTCATTATTCTAATTGAACTGTACTGAACTGAACTAATAGCCAGTTGGTTGCCTGGGTTACTGCACCAGATCAAATATGCAATTTATTTTTTTTATAGTTTGCAGCTGTATTCAGTTTAAAATACAGTTATGCCTATATTTGTTACACTTCAGTGATTTACTGAAATGCAGCGTGCCTTTTAGAACTGAATTTCTTTCAACTTTGGGACCAGGATAAATGAAAATAAATTGAAGTCATGAAGCATGACAGGAATCCTTGTAGGTAGCCAAGGATACCTGGGAGAACCTGAAGATACATCATGCAGATTAACTGCATGTATTACTGTAAACTGCAGTCCATTTAATAAAATATTGCAAGGGCTTTGCATGAGTTATTTATTTCAGTATATATTGTGCATTGCATTACACTGTGTGCCTGTCTAAGAGAAACGCTTGACTGAACAAGTGACGTTCTTAAAGTGCTACTTACTGACAGTACAGTGTAAACCCCACACAGCAGCACTATGCTGTCAATGTAAATAAACCAATGCCAGCGTAAAGTAGCTCTATTGGTGGTGCAGGACCCCCTGCTGTCAGTAGTAAAAAAAAACAAAAACAACAGGGTACACACTCACAAGTATATTCACTTTATACTCCATTTAACACCACAACCTGTGCTTGCTTACTTCTCATACGTTCCCATGGTATACACTGTGCAGATGTCCAAGTTCCAAAACATCATTTTGCTAATTCTTTCTGGCAGATGATACTCATGAACTGCACTTTTTTCATATAAATTCTTAAATGGATTGATCTTAGATCCTTGACTGGACCATTGTAGAAAATCCTATTTCCACAAAGCCACATATTCACTATGTTTCCGTGGGAAATATGGAAGAATGGCAGTTTTCCCCTAAAACATAGAATATGTAGCTTTAACGTAATGGTATTAAACCCAAATGTAAATAGGAGTGTGACTCCTAGTTCAGGTGGAACAATAGAAGAGGTATGCTCAATCCCTTGGTAAGAAAAGCGTAAAAAATCCTTATGCAGTAGAGTATGGGGTGCTCAGGAAAAAGCCCATGCAAATTCCAGGTTGAGTAATGTAGTCCGGCACTCCCAAAGGTAAAACCAATAGTAACTTTATTAAATGCAAAAGTTAAAAACAGGATTCATAGTGATATCCAGTGAAAAAAAAATTATTAAAACAACAAGGGCACCCCCTAACGCGTTTCGCACTATGGGAGCTTAGTCATAGGAACGTATGCCATAAACAAACAGTGTATAAATAGTATGAGCTTACCTGGGCACCATGAATGTAGATTGCAGCTACAGCAGTATGTGTGAAGTATAAGAATGTCATCACAGTAATTTGTTCCGTGTATCAAAAGCACAAACAGGGGGGAATAGTAGCATCAGAACGCTGTAAAACAGGGTTGTAATTGGAAACAGGTGAAGCCATCACATGATCGAGTCAGCAAAGGTAAGGATCGCGGTAGAGGCCAATTTAAAAAGCGTTATGCTGGAAATTCACTCATATTCTTGTCAATCGGTTAAGTCCAACCCCTGATAAAGTGAAATGTGTGGATATGGATACTGTAGCTACGAGTAAGTTCATGGTAGCCCAGTTTTAAAGTACAGAATCCTGTAAAAAGTAAAGAAACAATGTAAATACAGTGAATGTTGTTAAAATACATACGATGGCATAACAGACTTTTGGAGAGTTATAAGAAGGTTTGCGTTAATAGAACAAAGCATAAGTGAATCCTAATCATGGGACACAGTAGTGGATGGCAAAATAAGATCATAGTATATGTTATAGGTATCTTGGAGCCCTACATATGATATTGTCAGAGGTTAATAAAGCAACTATGGGCAAGTTGTGAATTGACAATTTGCCCATAGTTGCTTTATTAACCTCTGACAATATCATATGTAGGGCTCCAAGATACCTATAACATATACTACGATCTTATTTTGCCATCCACTACTGTGTCCCACGATTAGGATTCACTTATGCTTTCTTCTTATAACTCTCCAAAAGTCTGTTATGCCATCGTATGTATTTTAACAACATTCCAGCATAACGTTTTTTAAATTGGCCTCTACCGCAATCCTTAGCTTTGCCGACTCGATCATGTGATGGCTTCACCTGTTTCCAATTACAACCCTGTCTTACAACGTTCTGATGCTAATATCACCCCCGTTTGTGCTTTTGATACACGGAACGAATTACTGTGATGACATTCTTATACTTCACACATACTGCTGTAGCTGCGATCTACATTCATGGTGCCCAGGTAAGCTCATATTATTTAGACACTGTTTGTTTATGGCATCCGTTCCTATGACTAAGCACCCATAGTGCGAAACGCGTTAGGGGGTGCCCTTTCTTGTTGTTTTAATAATGTTTTTTCACTGGATATCACTATGAATCCTGTTTTTAACTTTTGCATTTAATAAAGTTACTGGTTTTACCTTTGGGAGTGCCGGACTACATTACTCATCCTAGTTCAGGTGGACAAGTAAATATTATTTCTGCCATGCGGGGGGCAGCAATAACTTTAGCACCTTGAAAGTTTAGAATTGATTGGTGTGCAGAAGGCTTCATAAGAGTTTAATTAAATCACCTTTTTGCTCTTCAACCACTACATAGTTACACTGGATTTGGAATTATAGTCTACTCTTGCCCAAAACCTCTGGGGCTAAAAAAGGTTGGTTTGCAGTTCCTGTATTTAGTACCATTATTCTTCATTCTATTTTAACAAGGTACCCAAAATCCCCACTGCTGGAAAGCAGCTTAACTGTATTAGGGAAGTGAAAGACAAGGTATTTGACATTGGTGTTAATGCAGGCATCAAAATGCATAAAAGTGCAAGTAAAACCTGTCCCATGTATTTCAATGAGGACTGTGTCAAACCACATTTTGACATTTCAAGCAAGTGGTAACCATGACATGCAGTAAGCACTGGTGCAAAAAGTCAAAAGGCACTTTGATGCAGTTGCCACTGAAATTAAAGGGTCACATTTTATTGGTGTTTTAGAGTTGGCTTTAAGGTGGGTGTCACAGTGCCTCATCTGTCATTGCTCTAATGCAGGGGTTGGTTTTGGGGGCTCCCTCAGCCCTTTTGAATCCGGAGCCGCTGACGTCACATGCGGCTCTGGATTGGCTAGTAATCCGGACTCTCGGTGACGTCAGCGGCTCCTGATTGGCTAGCAACCCGGAAGCGCTGAGAGAACTTTCTCTATACAGCGCTTGTCGGCACACTGTAATGAGTGGTGCTTGCACCGCTCATTACAGTGAAAGAGCCAGATATGTACATCAAAAGAGCCATAGGTTGACGACCCCTGCTCTAATGTCACCCCCTTCATACATTCTGTAAGTTGTTTGTTTAAAGTGTGTGCAGGGGACTTGATGCCTTTTATCCATTATACACTGGAGAAAATCAATTGTAAGACACATTTCTTGAAGCTTCCACAAACAAGTAAGTCTCAAGTTGTTAACTTCACGTTCTCACTAACATTGAACAATTTTTAAAATACAATTTTAGAGTAGGATTTCCTTGTTGTCAGAAAAATGATAGATTTTCCACAAAATGCAAAATAAGTAAGATGTCAGGGCATGTGGGATCTGATACAGTAAACTCTGGTTTTGTTCATTTTTCTGGAAATTTAGTAAAATTAAAAGCATGGGTTGTTGCTTCTTGCTAGTTCACAGAAACAGACAAACCTGTTTTTTATATTTCTTAGGGTGTTTTTTTCCCCTTTCCAAAGCATTTGACCCATATCTGCTGAAAACTTCTGTGTATATATATAAAAATCTCCATTTCAGCTGAAAAGAATAATACTATTTGTTCTACTAACCTTGAAAAAGCTCCCTTGATGAAGCGACACGTATGTTGGTAAAATAATATACCTGGAGGAATTACCATATACCTCCGAGTAGCTGCACTATAGGTGTAACCTTGTTTACCCTCAGAGGCTCTGCTTACTTGTTTTTATACGGGGTATTTATATTTTAAATTTCAATCAATAAAGGTTCAATTTTAAGAAACCTTTAGTTCACTACTTGGTAAGTGTTCAGGTGTCCCTCAATCCCTTCCCCCTCTTTCTACATTTAAGAATAATACTATATGACAGTTATTTAAGGCATTTTGTGCCTGTTTCAGTAAACACGAGGAAGATATTCCTGCCCTTCACTTGTGACATTATATTTGGTATGTAACAAAGTGCAACAACAGTAAAACACAGCTACCTCCTGCTTTGCCACATTACCTAAAAGTTTCTGCAGTTTCCGTCGTGTTTCACTTTCATTTTTTTCACAACTCGTAAAGTAGCTGTGGGAGAAAATGATAATGATATCAAAAATGCATTAGAAACAACAAAAGCTGGAATGAAACATGGCAAAACAGGTGCTAATAACCTTTTACTTTTGAACTTTGATCATTACCTCTTTATAAGTCATCATTCACATGCATCTGTTCCCAGTTTAGACATAAAACATCCAATGGAATAAACACCCAGAGGTCTGCAGCTTTTTCTATTATTATACAAAAAATATCAAAAAATCTCAATGAAATCAGGCAGTCCAGTTAATAAAACCTTTTAGATTGGCTGGTCCTTAAAAATGGTGAGGGGTAGAGGCTGTGAAGCTGAGATTTATTTAAAAACACAGTACCACCATAGAATGAAAATGTCTCAAATGTGTTTATAGTTACTATATATTCAATCCATACTTCCAAAATTTTAAAATACGCCTATACTTTATGATACTTAGCTATTTAGCTTTAAAAAAATTGGTTTCCTGGAGAGGTGTGTTTAACAACATGGCTACAATCAGTAAAGATAAAAACAGTCAGAAAACAAATTAACGTATTTAACTTCAAATATACCATTTATACAGGGTCCAGATGAAATACGTGCCATTCCAATCCTAATGAGAATTTTTATTTTTGCATTCATATTATTATGCATAATAAAAA
This sequence comes from Pipa parva, assembly GCA_019650415.1. Classification (NCBI taxonomy): domain Eukaryota; kingdom Metazoa; phylum Chordata; class Amphibia; order Anura; family Pipidae; genus Pipa; species Pipa parva. Next base: position 4,025 of record WMED01018593.1, on the reverse strand, counting down.
TAATAATGCATATATATTTTTGTATACAGGATTTGATTTAGGTTTCCTTTGTCCTCTGCTCTATTTGGAATACAAGGTTCCCTTTAGTGATGCACAAATCAGTTCACAAGTGAATATTTACCCTATAGTAAGGACAATTTTATTAGCTTTTTGTCTTCCATTCTGCACAGTTCTTAAAGGAGAACTATGGTATCAATTTAGACTTACCTGAATGATCTAGCAGCAGAACACTAAAGGGGGTTATTTACTGAGATGTTGATATTTAAGTGAGAATTTGAATGTTGAAATGAATTCTCATCACTTCAGGTTGCTACGTTCTGATTCTCTACTCCTTATTCACTAAATTGAAGATTCCCATAGCAAATTCGTGACTACAACAGTATTCCCATAGTGAAGTCACAACTGTGTCAATAGTCATATATTGTGTAGTGTGCGACCGCCAATAGCTGGTGAATTTTCCACATCGCAGAGTTTGATGAATATCCAAACATGGGGATGTAGCAAATTCACATCTTTATGCGACAATTTAGACTTTGATAAATAACCTCCTAAGTGTACTGCTGCTAGATCAGTATTCATCTGACGACCCACAGTCCAGGATCGTCAGACGAATACATTGCTACTCCTCCTTACTTCCAGGTTATGTGAGTGAATTCAGTCCCTCACATAGACCCATCTCCTCCTTTGCCTGGAGAAAATGTTGGGGTGGAGGCTTAGCCATGAAAACCCTCACTGCTAGCAACAGAATTAAATGGACACTATAGTGCCAATATAACTGCACACATACATATAAAACTCCTTTATACTAAGCCAATTGCTGACACAAATAGTTAAAAAAACATTTAGGGAAGAAATACTACTTGCCGTTTGTCCCCTTAATTAGTTTTCCTTAGAGCTGACATTTTCCTCTCCCTCTCCTTACTGTTCTGCGTGAGAAAAAAAGCTGCCTGACTGATATTGGTTAAACAGTGTGCTGACCTTTTGGCCGCATAAATTAAGTTGGAATGTAGGAGATTACGGAGGGAAAGCTGACTTGTGCACATGTGCTAAGTAGTAAGTAGGGCAAAAATGTCCAGGGGAGGGTACCTTTTCATGGAAAACTGGCCAGTACACATCATACACACATTTTCTGGTGTGGGAGTTTATCAGTGCTGCCTACTCAATCATTCTGTGTTTCATGAAACAACTGCTGGGGAGAAAAGCTTCTCTCTAAGGTATAGTACTGCATATCAACAAATGTAATCTGACTATAGTTCCCCTTTAACATAGTGTTGGAGACACATACTGCCAATAAGTTGGAAAAAAATATTAAAGCAGTTAACTATGCTAGGGTATTGTTGGTTTATCAGAGGAATGCTGGCTATATTTAGTAATAATAACTTTAATAATACTTTAAAGCATAAGTAGCATAAAAAGCATAAATATTTTCATAAACAATGTTGAGAATTTAAATTTGAGATATTACAGCAGGGGTTATAATAATTAAATAAAGCAAACACAGTATATTGATTTGCACATCTGTGACATTGCAGTGGAAGAGTGAAGCAATTCTGTTATTCAGTTGTCAAAGTCATAGATCAAGCTTTTATAGTTCATAGACTAGGGGAGCTAGCCTTATCTGCTGAAATGTCAACATAGATGACAGGAAGATCACACCAAGGAAAGTTTCTGTTGTGCTGATTAAAAAAAAAATTCTACCAGTAATTCACATCCATTTTCCCTTCCAGAGCAGGAGTGAATACAATGTAAAGATAAAAAGTGCTTCCAAGCACATAAGAGGTAAATTTTACACTTTCAATTTTGTGTAGGGCAGACCTGATGTAATTTTACTGAACATTAAAGCTAGGTTCACACTGGCGTGTTTTAAGTGCGGTGTATAAAAACAAAAAAACTGCACCGTGTAAACCTATGGGACTTACCTTGTTCTGGCAACAACAGTGTATGACAGGACCACGCACACACCGGAATGCTTCACATCGTATTGTTGCCAGCGTATATACACCACGCACAAAATTCAGCTAAATAGGAGGAGCTGTGAACGCTGAGGTAGCCTTGGGTTGGGTAAGTACAATAGAAATGCTCGTCTAGAAAATACTCCGCACTGAAGTCGGCTGGCGTATTTTCTAGACACACGTTTTTAAATACGTAGTGTATATATGCGTATGTTTGTGAAAGGGGCCTAAACCAGTGACTATGAAGGGTTGTCAGCTAGTAAAATGTTAGACCAGATCAGCTCTAGAAAGGTACATGTTAGCATATGCAGCCTAAAAGGAAACACATGTAACAGTTATAGAAGGGAATTTATAATCTCTCATTGCCAATATCTTAGCAAATAACTAAATGATAAGCTTGTATGATCTAGGGCAGCGTTTCCCAAATGGTGGGTCGCCACCCGGTACCGGGCCACGAAAGCGCGTATGGGTTTTCATGACTGAAAACTAGTAATGGACTTCGCGCACGGCACCGCTCATGAATATTCATGAGGCGGCTACTTCATGACGCAACACGCGTTGCAAGCCTTAAAACTAGTAAGCCTTACTAGTTTTGAGGCGTACAATGCGTGTTGCTTCATGAAGTAGCCGGCTCATGAATATTCATGAGCGGTGCCGTGCACGAAGTCCCTTACTGAGTGGGTCACGAAGGATAAGCACAAAAATAACCGGGCCATGGAAAAATAAGTTTGGGAAACGCTGATCTAGGGGTAATTATCAAGGGGAAGAATTAGTTACCGATATAATATCACTGTCTCCACTGCTGCCCTTGCTGTCTTCTACAATGCCACAGTACCCTTGTCTTCCTTTTCAGCAAGTGCTGTGGTATCAGTAAGCAACTCCCCCTTCCAAATCACCCCTAGATGATATGAGCTTTCAGTTCTCCTTTAATACCGCTTTATATGTTAGCATAACCATAACTATGTTGTACATAACACATATAAGCCGGAGTGAGAGGAAAATGTATTTTGGAAATAGGAAAACATATTTTCATTAGCGTGAGACAATAAAAGAAGGGCAAGATCAGTCTCTCCCCATAACTCACATTTTGTTCAGGTTCTACTTCCATTTTTTAACCTGCTGGAATTTTGCAAAAAAAAAAAATCAATGCCACAAATAATCATAATGCTAAGTTATACAGAATGACCAAATCATGTACAAGAGCATTTACTAATAATTGGGAGTTGATGCTTAGCAAATCAGGCATATTTGTTTTGCTAGAATGTCTTGTAGCTCCCATATACATATATACATTTCCCTGGTTGAATCCACCTCTACTCATAAATAAATGTCAGTTACAGCAAAATGTTCTCTCAGCTCCACATGATTAGGTTAAACAGTCGCTCTGGCCAAAATAATAAAGCTTTGCATAAATTGAATGATCCTGGTTACACTTTTATATCATTCTCCTTGTTACTGACATGTGTCTAGCTGAGAAACAAATATTCTCATAAAGAATCTGGTTAATTTAAACAAATTCAAGGTATTGTTTGCAAGACATTACATCAGGAATTATATCAATTAAATGAAACACAGTATATTGATTTGCATGTCTGTGACATTACAGTGGAAGAGTGAAGCAATTACTGCTATTCAATTGTCAAAGTCATAGATCAAGATTTTATAGTTCATTGACTAGGAGAGCAATCCTTATCTGCCAGAATGTCAACACAGGTGACATGAAGATCACACCAAGATAGGTTTCTGTTGTGTAGAAAAGAAAAAAAAGTATTATACCAACAATGTGCATCTATTCCCATTTCTAGCACTTTAAGAAATACAATTCAATTCTAAAAATAATTCCAAGCAGGTAAGATGAATGCTATAAATTCTATGTACAGAAGGAGTGATGCAATTTTTATTGGTTCTAAAACCAGTGAACATGATTGGCTGCCAACTTTTAAAAAGTCTACACAGCTCCTAGAGAGTTAAAATTTTCCATATTTGTACTTATGTGTTTATTTCTAGTTAAATCAGGGGTCTCAAACTCAACTCAGCATGTGGGCCGCATAGCAAGATCACAGCCAGTCGGCG
>WMED01018592.1:0-12655 GCA_019650415.1 Pipa parva | reverse complement strand
TATAAGTGAATATTACATCCCTTTCTATGTCTCCCTGTCCCTGGTTCATCCTCATAATGTCCCACTAACTGTATATAAGTGAATAATACATCTGTTTTTATGTCATTTTGTCCCTAGTTCATGTTTGGTAGACTAATTTGGGCAGTTGAGTTTAGCACCGTGTTAGCCATAAATATAAGCAAAGACAAGAGAGTGTAGGTGATACCTTTCATTGGCTAACAGAACTATCTATTCCGTTAGCCAATAAAAGGATCTGTTTGACACCATTTTACTTTTGATTTTGCACTATTGTGCCCTTCTTTGCGCTTCTTTTCAGGAACCACGTATCCTTTAACTTTTTGCTGCACGTTTGGAGTTTTTGAGAAGCACTCCTTTATGAAGAAGCTGCATCATAATATCAATAACTTTTGTTATTATTGATTTATTTTAATTCTTTGTTTATTAGTAGCGCTGCACTTTTACAATAATTTTGTTGTACTTGATTGCACAGGAACTGGCATTCGTATTCAGACAAGTGGATTAAGATTTGGGGGCTAATTCACTATTGTGCGTAGTGAGCTGTGAAGCCTTCGGCTCACTTCGCACATGGTGTTATGCACCCGCTGATGTCCTGCACACGGACATCAGCGAGCGCATTAAAGGAATTTCAGTCTCGGAGACTCACCGAGACTGAAATTCCTTTAATGCGCTCGCTGATGTCCGTGTGCAGGACATCAGCAGGCGCATATCACATGTGCGAAGTGAGCTGAAGGCTTCACAGCTCACTACGCACAATGGTGAATTAGCCCCTTGAGCTTTGCCAATATCAGGATTGATTTTATTTTACAACCTTAGGATATAAAAAGCTATTTACATTCAAAAGCAGTTGACATTCAAGTGAACAGGCCTCCATTTCTCATTATGAAACTCACCTTCTAGATCAGCCCTTGGAATAGAGGAAGAAGGAATGTATAGGGAACAGATTTCTTTTACCAGTTGTACATAGGAGAAGGAGCTCCATGACTGCAAGGTTGTCTTGTCAAGCTTTGGGATTTCTTCTGGCATAAATAGTCCACCATCTCGAGCAAAGCCACCAAACAGTGTATCTTCAAAATCCACTCTTGTCGCTCTACTGCGTGTGCTTGTGTATTTCATTTCTTTCCTGCTGCTGTAAGTATGAGCAGAAAATAAATGCTCATGGAATAAAGTGGTTAGTAGGGATATATTGCAGGAATTGTTAGTTTGATAAACTACAACAAACTAGTTAAAAAACCATTATTGCAAGTGGTGAGACAGTTAAAAAAAATTCAGTTCAGAGGTCCTATACATCCTAAACTTTCACCCTGTGCAGGGGTCAGGAACTATATCGTATCAGAAATAAGACCATCTCCCCCTCCAGCAAATTTTAACCTTTTGCCTGGTAAAATGATGTGATTCTTGGTAGTAGTGTTACTATTCACTCAAAAGGCTTAAAAATGTGTTGACACAAGCTAGGAAATATTTCTATTTGTGTAAGAACAATTGTTGGAATTTATGAGACTGTTCTCCAGTGACAATACCAGTAACTGATACAGCAGCAAAATGTGACTTTATCTCCCCTTTAATAAAATGTAATTAAATGTATCTCCCCTTTAATAATAAAAATGTACATAAATACAAATATGTACTGTAGACAAATTAAATACAGAAATCCTGGTGGGGTATATCTCCCCTTACTTGCTGCTTACAGGGAAAGTTTGAGCTCACAGAAGAAATATTTATTTTAATGGCTTGCCCCCAATTAAATCTAAATTTATTGAATATAAGTACCCTTTCCCCTTGCCATCATTCAACTATTATTGGTTTGGATGAAATCCTGTCCCAATAAATGACTTTTGGAACCATAACCTGACTGCCAGTCATTGCGCCAGAACTAAATGGTACAAGGTTTTTTTGGCACTAATTTATCTATTGTCCTTTATGTGTAATATAAAATGTAAAAACAATAAAGAGAAACAGAACCTTGAACCAGAATTATGTTAATCAAACCAGATTTTTTATATTCATGGGAACTATTTAAAGAAAAAATTGTAAAAAAACAAAAAGAAACAAAAAAAAGCATTACGCACATTTTTCTAGTAATTTATCCTATTCTGGACAACTACAAAAAGGACCAGTAACACCCAAAGTACAGAGATTCCAATTTAAATTAGCAGTTATTCAACCATAGCACTTATAACATGTTAGCTTTCAAATTAAATCAATGCATTTTACTGCTGTCTTTTTTCATCTTTACTGATAGCAGCCATGTTAGTAAAAAAAAAAACCTCACCCAGTCCCATTGTTTTCTATGATGCTTTTGATGGTTTTTGCCAGGTCTGGATTGACGGGAAGTTCTCCACCCTCCCCTTTAAGTCTTGTGTCTTTCCCCTAAATATGTTACAGCTATGAGAGGAAGGGCTATTTTGCCCCCACCCCTTGCTGTGGAAGTATAGTTATTGTAGTAGTGCTATACTGAGGTCTCCTATGGGGCAGTCAAAGAAAGGGGCTCAGATACTGGGCAGTGTCTGTTACAGGAAACAAATGTCTGAGAAGGAGATGGAGAGGAGGAGACCCTTGCACTGGTGACGTGTGGTACAAGGCCTGATCATTTAGACTGGTTCTGGGAATGTGCTTGTCCAAGGAGTAAAGCAGGAAGTTTTCTAGACTCTGTTTATCTATGTAATGTCCTTCCAGTTATCCCTAAGAGTGCCATATTGGTTGTCATCAAGATATGGATTAGCTTAGCAAGCTAAAAAAAAAAAAATAACCCCCCCCACCACCACCACCACCAGTTCCAGCCCACTGATTTTTTTTATCAGGCGAGGCATTGGTACTGCCATTAGTAATATCACCAGCACCCCACCGGCACCCTGTCTACTTCAATTCAGTTGTCTGGTGGGAAGCCCAGAATTAGGTAACAGACTTGGGGGGGAAGAAGGGGACTAGGGACTTGGAGACAGTGACCTGAGATCTGTAGGATAGACCTGATAAATGGGAAACTTGGGGGGGGGGGGGGGTATGTTATAACCAGGGAAGAAGCTATGGGAAAGATGCAGAAAATTCCACAGCGCAGACTGTATTCACAAGCTACAAAAACTGTTTTTTTTTTTTCCATTAAAAGAAGCACATGGTTTTTATAAATTTCCTTTAATTATACCTAAAACTGATGTTGTTTTAATGAATGTTCTGGAAAAGAAGTTCTTTAAACAAAAGAGTCACAAATTGTGCTTGTTACCGGGGAGTTTGATTCCTAGAAATCAAGAGACTATCGTGGCTTCTTTCCTGGTAGAAACACAGATCTCTGCAAGGGGGGTAACTACAGGGGTCCCCAATCATACACTGGGCTGCCAAAGGTAAGGCTGGGGTCACACTAGCTGATTTTCAACTCAGCTGGAAAAATAGTCTCCATTGTTTCCTGTGGGATAATCCACACAGGCTATTGTGTTTTGCAAGATGGACAATAATGAACCCAATAAAAAATAAAAAAAACTCCGTTGAAAATCAGCTAGTGTGACCCCAGCCTAAGGCTCTCTGTCTCTCACTTTATGGATGAGATAAAGCATCAGCCTTCACAAAAGTCCTAGACAGAAAATATAAAAAACCCTTTATCTGAAAGGCTGAAGTTCCCGCTGATTATATTCCCAGTACTGCTGGCTGGAAAGGCTTTGATATAAGATAAGAAAGTTTAGCTCAAGCAAATGGGAAAATCCATATAAATGCTCTAACTGTATGAAGTTAACTGATACATTAGGTGACAGAAAACAACAGCATTATTACACGGGATTATAAAATAATGGGGTCATTATGTGAGGACAGTTTATTTATTATTAAGCATAATAAATACAGATGGTGTGCATGTGCGTACACTATTCATTCATATATATCGATTACAAGAAGGGGGCAGTGGCCTTAGTGACATTAAACGCTGTCAGTTCTCGGCACCCAAGTCATTTGTGACCAGTCTCAGCTGTGAAGGTTGCCACGACAACAGCAGTTCTTTTTACTGATCTCATTTTACTGATCTTTTACTGATCTCATTCTGCATGACACGGATAATGTTTTTCCATTATAACTTCCAACAGAAATAAAATGTAAACGATAGATGTTTGTTATCCATCTTCATGCCCTGACATTTAGAGCCATCCATGGGCAGAAGCAAATTTAGCAATAAACTTTGAACTAATGTACAGTGCAGTGTATTTGGATTGGCTAAAGGCACTAGCTGAATTGTCTCTCATTTTTAGTTTGCTGAATGCTGGGAAAGTTATGTGCACAGGTTTACTGCCTATTTATGGGAGAACAAACAGAAGCCAATCCTACTTGTAAAACAAAATATGGTTTATTGAAGTTGCGGAAAAATGCAAATAAAGATATGAACTAATACAAAGAAAGTATACATATAGGGGATAGAAGAACAGAGCCTTCTATCACTATGAGATATGAATTTTGACCTCAGATTATATTATAAAGGACTCATGGCTCCCAATATAATATGTTTTAATGAGGGAGTGTGTTATATCAGAGCCACATGCTGAGAGTATTCCCAGTATGGAAAGAGTTCACCTTGGGATTTTAAAAGGGTAACCCCATGCTGCGCTGTTGTACATGACTTTAAAGGGGAAAGAATGTCAAGAATTCTTTTTTTTTTTTTTTTAGATATTCCATTATTTAACCCAAAATAAAGATTATTCTAATGTTTGCTATTATTGTGTCCATTTCATTCTCCAGATAGAACATGCATAATTAATTTCAAGCTGCAATTATCTCCTTGTGTAAAAACCTTCTCCCAGGGCAGAGTTTTGGAACAATTAAAGATTGTTAGAATTGTTGCATTCTGCTCAGTGCAATAAAATCAATCTGTTCAATCAAATGTTATGATTGAAAAAATGTGACAGGAGCTTCTAGTTAAAAGAAAGTGTAGCATTTTGTTGTGACTATCTCAAGAAATGCAAGTCCTAGCAGTAGATTTCTTGGTGAACAGCAAGCTCTGCAGAAACAGAATACATGTTATCCTTGTTTTAGTTAAATAATAAATGGCAGCAATCCTGCTGTAAGGTTACACAATCACAATCACAATAACAGAACAGTAACATCATACAATGAAAATGCTCCACGTGCATGTATATCTCGCCTGCACTTGCAAAAACTTATAAAGCAGGATATTTTTGTGCAAAATTTACAACAAGCTTGCAGCTTTTGGAATATAGGGCCCAAATCATAAATGTGTTTTTTTAAATTAAATATATATTTGTGTATATGCTTATATTAAAACTAAATTTAAAACTATGGCTCCAAGACTGATTGTGCGGCTGTTCCTTGGCCATCAAGTATGTTTACAAACAGAGCTGAAAATAGCACAAAAAAAAAAAAAAAAAACACACAATACTTTTATATGAATTAAACCATTTTTAGAGATATTGGGGGTTATTGACTAAAGTCTGAATTGGCTTGTTAAGGTGTGAATTCGCCACTTCCTCATATTCAGCTAACTCTGTGGCGCATTCCCCAGCTAACAACAGGCGCACACTACAAACAGATGGCTACTGACGCAGTTGCAACTTCACTATGGGAATACTGACGCGGTCACTATGGGAATTCTCTGTTTAGTGAATAAAGAGTAGAGAATCAGGGCATAGATGCTGAAGTGATGAGAATTCACTTCAACTGTCAAATTCTCACTTTATTCAATGACCCCCATTGTGTTCCAATAGCTAGCATGTCAGTCCCAAAAGAGAAATTTTAAATTGGTGCTGTTACTGTCCCTTTAATAAAGTCATGGGCCTGGCATTAGTATTTATACAGTCCACGGTTCCCGTTGTACCTGCTCAGTCTTGCCAACCTCACTCTTGTGATCCTCAGAGTTACAGGGAATGCCAGGCTTTGTTACTGTACAAACAAGTAAGCTGTTTAGTTGCCTTTAAAAAATAAAATAAACTGTATGTTCAGCACTTGCAGAAAGTCTCAGTGTGATCAGAGCCACATACTCGACAGCTGAAATCTGTTCCTCCCAGAATTCCTTCCAGAATTCCGCCCAGGATTCATATGCCCTCTGCCTCGCAATAGTCACATGATGGACAACCTTAATTAAAGGAACAGAAAGTACTTAACCGAGATGTTATGTAATATTAACAGATCTTGTGCTTATAAGCTCATTGTACTCTTCTCCTGCATTTACAGTGCAATTAACAGATCATCTAATGGCGGAAGAATGAAAAATGCATATTTGCAGAGCTGCACTGATTTTCTGCACAGTTCTGCAGTGTGTCTATAAATTTTTATTGATTTAGTTACCCTAATGCAGAGGTTTAAACATAGTATTAAATACATAAGAATATAGCAATGTTATAATCAGAGCCAGTGCTTTTTTTGCGGTGGTACGTGCCGGTACGGCGTACCGGAAAATCTGATGACCGATCAGGTCATTCAGACAGACAGTGGCTGGCTGTGTTAGTGCTGCGTTAGGAGCAGTACCGGCAAATATTTTTTTTACAAAAAAAGCACTGATCAGAGCACTATGTTTATACAATGAATAAATTGTTTAGTATTCCTAATAAAACTGTAATTATCCCATATTTGTAGATAGCAGATGGTTAGCTCCACCTCTTTTAGTCACGTGCCCTACCCATTATAAATTGATGTAGGAAGGGGAAAGGTTCAGTGTGTTTCTCCGTGTTCCAAGTACTGCAATGGGAGTTGTGGATGGTCCAAGATAAAAGCCATAGCATAGTAATTACTTTTACAGAACACTAGTACAGAATATCAGTCATTGTAGAATGGGTAGTTTTTTGTCCCACCAAGAGGTGGTAGTAGGGGTAGTATTCCATAGTGTGTTTGGGGCTAGGCCTGGCCAAAAGTTTAGGCAAGGTTGCCATATGTCACATTTTAACCTGGACGTGTTGGTTTAGCCAGTGTTGTCTGGGTGATGGCATAGTATCAGTGTTTCAGAATTTATAAAAATTGAAAACATTGAGTGTCATTGACTAAAGTTTGAATATGCACATATATCTGTAAATTTCCATCTATTCCCCACTTCCCTATGTTCGCTTATTGAGCAAAGTCTACAAAGTAGCAAATACGTGACCAATTAGGGCGACTACACAAGTCATGAACTTACAGGGCGAAATTTACTAAGGGCGAAACGATCGCCCGAAGTTAATTTCTGACTGCACGTGCGGTATTTTTACCACACGTGCGGTATTCCGATCGATTTGCGATCGTGCGATCGTAAATTGAGCGCAATTCCGATCGTGCGATCGCAAATCGATCGCGATTGCGATCATGCGATCGTAAATCGATCGGAATACTGCACGTGCGGTAAAAATACTACACGTGTGGTCAGAAATTGCGATCGGGCGGACTAAATCCGCCCTTAGTAAATTTCGCCCACAGAGTTCTTCACCTCATATTGCATGCACGTACACAGGTATTTCTACTATTGACTAACATGCGGAGTGGTGTGAAAGTGTGATTGTGACTAGGTGTACTGCTCCAAATTCACCTGTTTGACTTTGCCACATCAGAGTTAAGAATTGGGGGGTTGATGGCAGGGCTCCAATGTTGCATACGGCAACTATTCATTCAAAGTGACAATGGTGACTGCGACTAAATGACAACATGACCTAGGGACAAGGTGACATAGAAATAGACTATTCACAGAATACAGTTAGTGGGATATGGTGAGACTGACATCACTGCCCTTCACTTGTCAAATTCGCCTCACTCCATATGACCTCAACCTATCTCTATCTGACAGGCTACGCCACACTATGCATGCGACAGCGTTAGCCACTGTCCACCAGTTGACAAGTGTATTCGCTGCTTAGTCAGTCATGAAAAGTGAATTTGTAATTATATTGGCGATGTGCCTCGAACTGTAGCAGAGTGAAATCAATAGGTGAATTCGCACTTAAGTCAATGACACTCTTTGGCTTTAAGCATGCAGGGGCTCTTAGGACCCCAGAACCCCAACAGCCAATGTTGCTTTGCTGCCTTCTTGCCTCTTCCAATACAGGTTGGAGCACAACTTGCTTACACAGTAGAGTGCAGCACTACAGTATTGGGCGGTGACCAGTATGGGTTCACGTCATGATGTCTCTCTGACTCTGTGACCTGTTGAACAAGTATTGTGTTCCCATCTCTAATTCTGCCTGATCTACTTCTACCTATTTTTGTGCTAAATGTTTCCAGTTAAAGTGTGGGTTTCTATTTCCACTCTAAAGTGCCCATTGCCCATTTTTACTTTTTCTCCACAGCACCCCATATTGTAGCTCCCCAAGCACCTTTGGGCCTCCAGATCACTTCTAGGATCTACACCAAAGGTCACAAATGTAACCAATGATGTTCCTCTAACCTAAACATTAGGCCTCCTGTGCCTCTAGGAAAAATCTAACCCAGGGTACATTGTAGTGAATGGTGGCCCTTTGAATATGTATGTCACTGAAAAATGGAGAAGGAATGGGTGACTAGCTATGACAATGATTATAGCAATGGACCCCAGGAAGCATAAAGGCTAGAAACAGCTTCTGGACAATCCTGGAGACCCCAGACCCTTCCAAAATTTACCAACACTCTTTTTAAGAGCTTTGGGATTTGGATAAAAGGAAATGGATAGAGGAAGGAGACAAACACAAATAAGACAACAGTAGGAAACAGAGAGCAATGTTGGTAAACAGGCCTAGGTGAATACCTGAATACCATTCAGACATTAATACAGGGAAGAATACAAAGACTGGATCAAAACGAGGTTTTTTTTTTAAACAAGTCCAGGCTAGGACTGAGGAAAACACAGATAAGGAGACCTACATGGGACAAAAAAGCAAGATACAAAGTCAAAACCAGTCAGAGCTCAGGGCTGGGGGCAACTTGGCAAGGTCAGAATCAAACTGGAAACAAGCAGTAACTGAAAGTCATAAACTAGTTTGGGAAAGGCAAACAGGATGTTGAAGACATGACTACCATCAGAAATGACATAACCTGACACCTTACCATGTATTTGGCTAGACTCTTCTTTGACTTGGTCCAGCTCAGATCACATTATTGCCTGATGGGACACTGGGCTAAAAATTTTAACTTAACCACTCACTGGGCATAGCTAGGAACAACTACAACAAAGATAAACTAAAAACTAGGATACCCCCCCCCCCCCCCCCCCCCCCCCAAGATAGACTTTTATCTGCCCAGCTGATCTATCACCATGTGATCTACTTAAGTGCTGTGTCCCAAACTGGTCCCAAACCTAACTGTCAATGTAATATAGCAAAAGACTTGCTGTCCAGGTACTATACTATAAATAAAGGGAGCTCTGTTTCTGAGAGACCATATAGACACACATATTTAGTTCTTCATACCATAGTAAAGGTGCTATTATACCCAATGCCGATTATCAGCTTAATGAAATGAGCCTGACACTCCGCAAACCCAATAAACTGTGGATATTAACCAATCAATCGACATGAAAGTCAAGCTTCTGTCATTACGGCAATTTGGAATTTGGTAATTTGGAATATGAATACTAAAACAAGGTCCACATTTTCACAGAAAGCCTCCTTGTTCTGTTCCAACAATTCTCTTGTTTGTCCCCAGTACCTCTTTACCAACACAATAACTCTAGTCCGCACATGTGTACACTCATTAAGAAATCTTTCTAGAATCACAAAGCCATGTCAATGTGCAGAAAGACCATTCTAGAACCTAACATCTTACAAAGCCCAGTGTCCCATCTCTTTTTACATTTGTGACATACAAATCTACAGATAACATTTTATCAAATAAATATTAGCTGATTTCATTCTGATCTTATCAATGAGGTACACTCGCTATCTGGTTTAGGCGACAGTTATCTGACCCAAGAAAACTTTGAGCTTTGATTCATTGCCAAGGTGTTTTATTTATTAAGAAATAAAAAGATTTCAGTAATGTTGAAGTGAACTGTAACTGTATATGGTATAAGTGCTTATCAGTAAAATCCTCCAAACACAAGTGACCCTTGTCCATTTGTTGTCTCTGGTGAAGAGTGAATTTACGTTTGTATAAAGAAAGCATATGGAATGGCCCATTTATGAAATGCATTTGTCTGGGGCTGATTTAGAGTGCCCTGTTTGACAATTTTCAGTAAGCGATTCTGCCCCTCTAATCACATGGGAGTGTTCCCACCATTTTTCTCATGCAATGTAAGATTTGCAATTGTTGAGACTATAAGTCTCTGCCTTCCTTGATTGCTATCACTTAGGAACACATGGTAGGTCGGGGTGCCCTAGTGCTGTAAAATTTAGATTTTCAATGACAGATGCCTATCTGGTCTCTTCAAAAAGAACAGTCCCTTTGGAAACATACACAAAGCTGCTGTGTACAGGACCCCCATAGAAATACAGTTAGATAGGCAAGACAGTTGGACAGCCAAAAGTCCCACCAAGAAACAATAGATAGGGTAGTCCTCCAACTCTAGTAAATACAGAAAGAGCCCTGTGAGATCTATTATTTGACAAAGGAATCCAGCCACCCTAGCAGTAAAGACCCCATGAATGTGACCTTCTGAAACCATCGATAGATGCCTCCCCCACCACACCTCTGAGAGTGCAACTATACATACCCTGAGGAGCATCTTGCCTGGAGAACCCAGCACATCGTGTGTCAGCTTAAAGAATTTTGAGTAATGCAGTCCCAATAAGTAGTCCAAGAATTACACTTGTATGCAGGAAGGAGACTCTTATTTGTACAGTATATTCAAGTGCACGGGAGTCCAGGGAACACTGGGGCCCTTGCAGTTTATTTAAACACATTTCTTTTACCTCTTGGAATTATTAGTAGTAAGTTCACAGACCAGATCAGATGTGGGACGTAGTAGTGACATCATGGGACAGGATGGACTGACATGCCTACTCTGTGAATTGAAAACAGTATCACTGTACTGGGTGCTAAGAGCTACTGTAATTAGTGAGTCATGCCACTTTCAGTAATGAGGACTATTGCTTTTAGGCCAGGTTCACACAGGCATTCATATAAGTTGTGCATACGTGCTGTGCTTAAAAAAATACGCCCACCGCAAATCCATTTGGCATTTACCTTCCTCTGGCCACATCAGCACTGAATACAAGCGCACAAATGCTTCTGGTCGCATATTTCCTGAGCATACGGACATGAAGAATTCGTGCACATAGGAGGAGCTGCGAACACTGAGGGATCATTCACACTGCATTGGGTAAGTACAGTAGATAAGGGCAGCCTGAATTTGCTGGGGTATTTTCAGGACGCGCTTTTCTAAAAGCATAAATGCTAGTGTGGACCTGGCCTAAATCAGAGAAAGGTACAGATCTCTGCTGCTACACCTTGTTGAAGTCTCTGCTGGTAGTAATTATCAGAGATGGTAACGGTGTCTAGTAAAAGCAGAAGCCTGGGGCCTACCTTTATGTATTGCAGCTTATATCCAAAGAGAGTTAAGGCCCAAATACTGCTGTTGCACAGGGGCTCTAAAGAGCCACCATGCTACAATGCTGGTTTTTCTGCAAAAAAAAATATTTTACAAAACACAGTTCTATATTCAGTGTTTTTGGTGGTAGTACCCAATAGCTTTATCAAATTCTGCTCCAGTGTAGTATCCCACTGCAAGCAATCAGATGTTTATTATCTGTAATAAACTGTAATAATACTGTAATAAACATTACAAAAAAAAACTGCTGATTATCTGAAATCGGTAGCCAAGCCCAGTTAGGTCTGGTTGAGGCTTGGTAAAGAACCAGATATCAGAGGACCAGATGAAGCCATCAAAAGAACCACAACTGATTCACTGAACTACTTAGGACTGGAGCGATTGGCAAGTAATACATAAAGAGTATCCTTGAAATAAACTATGACTTTGCAGTGTCTTTGTTGTGTAATAATAGAGTCCAGATAATCAGAGGTATCTTAACAAGCTTTGCAGGACTTACCTTCACACCCTAAGCAAGATCAAAGTTAAATGCCTATAAATACAACACAAGACAAGTAATTCCTTCTGATTTTACTCCTGTGAAGCAAGCACTTAAGGAATCAAAGTACAATAAAGGCAATGAATAATTTGTGTGTAGTCTAGAACGCTGGGAAAAATTCTGTAGCAAGAACAATGGTGTATTTTTTCAATGTGTGAAAAACCTTAATCTAAAACATGGAAATTGGGAATGTTTTTGTTTTTTTAATATGATGCTTCTTAAACTGTATAGTCCAGTGGTTCTTAACCGGGGTCTATCGAACCCTAGGGGTTCAGTGAGTCGGTCTCAGGGGTTCGGCAGAGCCTCTGCCACGAAGGTCAAGACACGGAAATAAAGGGATTTATCACTAAAGAAGGGTTCAGTGAATGTGCATATGAAACTGGTGGGTTCAGTACCTCAAACAAGGTTAAGAACCACTGGTATAGTCTGTGCATATTTGATTTAAGGATTGTGAAGGAAAGCGCAAGATCAGGACCAAATTAAAAGATTTTAATCAGGTGTAGAACCAATGTATCATTTTAAACTATAAAAAAAAATCTATCGTCAGTTATGGTGCCTGATGGGAAACTGGGAAACATAACATGGAGCCTACTGGGTTCTGAAGCTACCAGGTGACAGAGACCTACTGAGAAAAGAAAGAACTAAAGGAACTGGGAAACCCAACATGGAGCCTACTGGGGTCTGAAGCTACC
>WMED01018591.1:0-12656 GCA_019650415.1 Pipa parva | reverse complement strand
GGGATTCCTGTTTTGCCCAGTCTCCTGCTACTCTGCTGGGATTTCCTGATCTGCCCAGTCTCCTGCTACTCTGCTGGGATTTCCTGTTTTGCCCAGTCTTTTGCTACTCTGCTGGGATTTCCTGTTTTGCCCAGTCTCTTGTTACTCTGCTGGGATTTCCTGTTTTGCCCAGTCTCCTGTTACTCTGCTGGGATTTCCTTTTTTGCCCAGTCTCCTTTACCCCTGGAGGCCATGACCTCTGAGCACCCGGGAGCAAAGTCCAAGTTCCCTTGTGGGGACCTCTGGTGAAAAACTGGGGTGCTCATTAGACTCCGCCACCCCAGGAGGAGCTCATTGGCATCCTCTGTTGGCCCAATGGGTCCACTAAACCCAATTCTGACTTCCTTACACCTCCTTTGGTATTACCAGTGCTGATGAATTCCCATTAATGTATGCAGAAACCTGACACGAGCTGCTTAACTGTAATAGATTAAGTGATAAACCCATTTATTAGGGGAAAAGGAAATGTAACTTCCCCTTTTTTACTGGTGGAGGTTACTAAATCAAAAAGTGGAAACAAAGCATTTTGTCTAATCATACGGTATGAATGCTAAACACCAGTGTAGTGGTGGATAATGAAATTACACAAATCATTTGTCAACACAGTGAAAAAGGTTGCAGCTCAAGTAATTCTTTAAAAGGCAAAATGGCTCAAATGCAGTAAAATATCTACTTTCCCACTGCTTGAGACATTTTTCCCTTTAGGCTAGGTTCACACGAGCATTTGATGCGCGGTATCACTTCTAGTGCTGGTTATCAGCAAAACTACAGATAAAATAGCGAAAACAACAGGAGAATGCTAGACAAGCTACAATGCATTGCTCATATGAAAAGTCATTGTTGTTGGTAGTTTTTATGGAAAGCAAATTCTTATTAACAGACATTTGCTAAATAAGTAGAGCTAATACCATTTATATATAGTTCTGCTATTCCCTTATTATTTGAATAAACAAAGATGGCATTTGTATCGCAAGCTAATGGAGCCGAGCAATACATGTAGAATTACAATTCCCACAATCCCTAGCTGTAGGTTATTACATTTGTTGAAGGAACAGCATGAGCCAATAAAAATCAATTACTAATTTTCCCATTCACTTTTTCTTTTCCAACTTTGTTTATGTTGACAGAAAAATACTAAATGCCAAAATATAGGGGGTAATTCAGGATAGTGTGAAGTGAGGTGCGGAGTCCTCGCCTCACTTTACACTGACTGATATGCGCTCGCTGATGTCCTGCATGCGGACATCAGCGAGCGCTTTAAAGGGATTCCGGTCTCGGTGAGAACAAAAGAGTTGCCTCACCGAGACTGGAATCCCTTTAAAGCACTCACTGATGTCCGCGTGCAGGACATCAGCGAGCGCATATCAGTCAGTGCAAAGTGAGGCGAGGACTCCGCACCTCACTTCGCACTATCCTGAATTACCCCGATAGTATAAGGCAAATTTCAAAATGTGAATTTGTTCCACTAGGCCCTCTACCTACCCCAAGTACAATCTCCTCAGTGTTTTCAAAACTAAACTGAAATCCTACCTCTTGGGGCACTAGCAATGATTTTCATGTATTTTATTTATTTTATCATTAAGCAGCTATATATTTTTTTTAATGGCACTTATAGGCTAATGAACTGGCACTTTATGTTACTGCACTCATTAACCTCCAATCTATGTGAGTCTTCCTCCCTTATAGATTGTATGCTCTTCAGGGCAGGGACCTCCATCCTCTTGTTTTAATTACCGCCTGACACTTACAGTGATGAATCTTTATGATTTTATACTTGTACTACTTAGTGATGTTTTATATATATATATATATATATATATATATATATATATATACAGTATATATATATATATACACATATAAGCATGCTTGCATGAACTGTCTTTACATTCTAAGCTTTAATATGAGAATGTCTGCAATAAAATAAGTAACGTTTCAAGAAAAACCTAGGAAAATTACATATCTATTTTCTAATTTCATACATAGAAATGACCCAGTGTTAGTGTTGCTTTTTCTGCTATTTAACTGATATATTTTTTTTTTAATTTTAGGTTATCTAAATTCACTGCTCCTAAATTCCTTTCCTGTGCTGATGCCACATTGATTTCCATTCAGAATTCATTCCATGTATGTTGCTGACATTTGAGAATAGTTATACATCATCTAAGTCATATGTGCATGTCAGAGGCTTAGATGGATGGTTCCCGGTTCCTCCTTCTTTCTCCTTCTTCACAAGAAGTGGAAATTAGACAAGTGATGCTTTTTCAATTATGAATACATTTGAGAAGCAAAACAGCCTGATCCTGATCTGTAATAATCCATTAGCATTTTCTACCAGTGGCATAGATGGGAAATCTAGGACCTCTGTGCAGACCTTCAAAGTCCTTCTTTAGAGATGGGTTTTAAGCAAAAAGCTTTGAGACATGGGCATTGGTTTTGCCAACATCAACAGAAAAAGTCTCTAAAGGAAGTAAAGACGATACAATGAATGAGCCTTCAGTTTTGGATCAGCAAACCTTGACTGTGTTAAAATGAATGTCTATATGTACTGCAGTCGCTGTACAAAGTGTCTATCTAATTAAGTATGTGTCTACAGGAAGTGCAAAGACTGTGACTTCTTCCAGTCCCTGGGGATTAAGGGGCCTTATTGGATACAAAGCATTTGACTGTCTACCAAAGATGTGGAAAAGATCCAGTACAAATTCCCACTGGGACAAATAGATCAAAATCTTTAACCAGTGTAGAAATGTAAAGGACCAGCAACATCACAAAAATAAAATAAAAAATTTAGCATGGCAGCTATGTAAATGCAAAACTTGTAAAATGTTATCTTTGTAAATGAATTAATTTTTATTGATTTTTTTTTTGTCTGTTTACTTATAGCAGCCATGTGGTGTGGGTTTTTTTAAACAGACCTCACCCAGTCTCATTGTTTTTCAATGGTGCTGTAAATAATACATATTCAGGAAGTGCCTCAGAATGTCCAATATTTAAAGCTAAATAACATACTTATTAGAGACAATTTAGAATTTTTAGAAACACAGATTGAATATATGACTACTATAAGTGCATTTTGAGGCATTTTCAGTTTTTGGTGATAACGCATTTCTAAATTCTTGACTTGACTTTAGGACCAGCTTTAGTTAATTTGCATTTTTGTCCTTAGTATTATTAAAATCAATATATAATCAATATTGTGTATGGGGCCATTCATTTTACTGACTGGAACACAGAATTGTTTTGTACAAATCGAGTCCCGACACCATATCAGTGAAGCAGCCGTTTTACCTATAATCATTCAAATATTGAACCCTGTTGAGTTGAAACCAAGAGCATTTTAAATCTTTTCCCCTTGAATTTCTTCTAAACATAAAAATACTCCCACAAACTGCACGCAACGAAAACGCCACAAATCCATGCAAGCGCACAAAAGTCATATATCATTTTATTCTGTTGAAAACTAAAATGATAACATGAGAGAAAAATCAATTCATAAAATCTCTCCAAAAGCCTAAGCCAGAGGACAGATGACCCATTTCAACCTTGATCCATCTTTTTCTGATATCTTGACAAGGCTTTCTTGAAGTTGATTGAAGATATTGATTTTAAGTCAGTGGTCTTTCTTCATTTTTTTATCTCCTTTTTCCCCCCTCCTCATTATGGGGGGGGGGGGGGGGGGGGGGGAGAGATTCTACTGCCTTGACTGCAGGTTGGCCATATCAAGTGAGGGGATTATGGGTGAGATATGAAATTTGAGCTTAAGAAAAATATCACGACACCACTGTAGATGTTATCCTAAAATGCCTTTTTTTTCCCAGAAATATACATGAGCTTCTTACAGCATTTATCTGCACCTCTGCCAATCATGCCAAGGAAAACTGAGTTTAATATTTTTAGTGTGTACAGTGATGCAATCACAAAGAAAAAAAAAAGTTAACGTCTTAAAACACTTGGGCGGTTATTCATTAAAGTGAGAATCCGACTGTTGAAATGTATTTGCTTCACATTGGATTGCTATGTTCTAACAGTTGTGAATACTCTACTGCTTATTCACCAGACAGAGGATTCCCAGTGCAAAGAAGTGAACAATGTCAGTAGCCATCTCTTGCATAGCAAGTGTTGCATAGTCAGTCTGAGAGTAGCAGCCGTGCCATCAATACCCTTATTTGCCACTTTGCTAAATATGGGAAGATCGCTTAGACGTTTTTTTTTTTTTTTTACAATAGACTAATGAGGTGGTTAGCCTTTCTGTGCCTGAGTTAAAGAGATTAGTGCATAGCAGGAAAAGGAACTTGTTAATATGAATTTTCGAAAAACTGCATGGTCACTCACTCACAAAAGGGTCCACAAGGACTAAAATCTAATTATGTTATTTGTGAATGGTCACAACTACTGAAATTAAATTAGTAAAAACTATTTGTATCTATTTAGTAATTTAACTTGGAAAAAAAAATGACTGTTATTTATAAGGTAGAATTTAAAACTAATAAACCACAACATTTCCATTCCTATCGCTAGCTAGGCTTTATAGCGATTCAGTGGTGTCTGTATAGGTGCCTAAAACTAAAGGTTTTGCAGACTATGTAACTAGACAGTTGGGTTTTAACTGTATTGTTAATGGTCACATTGTAACTAAATGCTTGGCTTTGCAAAATGGCTTACTGGACATTTTTTAAGGATCAGGTTTGCCCAAATAATAATTAAAATTGGAAGCTGAACTGGTTAAGTCATCTGTAATTAGGAAACCATTTATAGCTGCCTACGTGTCATTTCATAAAGTACAATTGTAACATACATGTGTCTCTGCCTGGAGTCAAACCCAGATCTGCTGCTCGTTGCATGGTTTCCTCACCTCTACTTTATATTGGCAATGGGAGCCTGGGTTCACTCATTTGTATTTGACTTGCAGCAGAATTGTACTGAGCTCTTTAGGGCTCAGCTGCTAATCATTGCTCAGGTGCAATGCATTCAGTGATTAATAGCCCTATTTAAACCTTGAACCTGCAGTTAGACATTGCCTCTGATTGGTCCTTATTTGAATTGTCCAGAAAGAACCTTGGCTGTATCCTGTGCCTAAGCTCTTTGTGTACCTTTTTCTATATCCTGTCCCTGGTTCTGACTTCCTGGTTCCTGACTCCTGGCCTGTTTTTGACTACACTCCTGTCTCCTGATTTTGATCCTGTGTTCTCCAATTTGTTACCGACCCAGCTTGTATGACAACTCTTTCCTTCTCACTTCCACAGTGTACGTTTGGTATCCTTGCTCACTCTTGTTGAACCATTGGGTATCTCGTGCCTTTAAGACCTGGCAGCACCTGAGTAGCAGAGGGCTCCTCCTGTTATAGGCGGAAATGCACATTAAGACTGGATTCCCAGTGGATCCCCTGAGTTTTGGGTAGTCTTACATGACAACAGTAACATCTAGAAAAAACTTAGAATAATGTCTCAAAAGTGAGAGGAGGTCTTTTTAAATCAAAGACTAGGAAAACTGCTATTGTTCTTTCCACAAAATGAATATCTGCATAAGTATTTATAATTTACCATACATACTATGTTACTATGTAAGTATATGTAATAGTTTATGCCATGGACTATCAGACATTACTTGTGTTTTTGCTCATTAGTCTTGGGAATAAAGCACTCAAGGAAATGATACTCATTAAGTAGTTTTAGTCTTGAGTACTTATGATTTAGAACATTTTGAGCTCCTGTCTATTTTTATCATGACGGAATGAAAACCAGAATTAAGGAATCAGGTAGATGAAGAACTGACACATTAAATATTTTAGAACAGCTGTATTTTATTATATTGCACCATGGGTAGTTTTATGCCAGTGCAGCATACCAATTAGGAAGACCACTATAATTATATATTACACCTCTGCTTGACTGGTTACATTCATTATAGAAAGAAACGCTGGCAATGGGTCATAATAAAATAAAAGTAACAGTAAACAAGCCATAACAGTCCTGGAAACTCTCCATGGTGCTGAACACACTAAGAAATCTGTTACCAATAACATTGAATTCTTACTCCAAAATATTCTTGTCTAGGTTGGTTGAGATGCAAAACTTATTTGACTTCTTCCATAGGATTAACTGGACGTAACTTCAGTGAGCTCTGTTTCACCTAAATATTTCCTTTCTGGTAGCAGTTGTTGTAAAAAATGACTACCATATCCCCCCATGTTAGATTAACTCTTTAATTCATTCATTTTTGCACAATGTCCCCCTTGCACTCAAAGGTGTATTTGCATCACTAATGTATTAAGAACACGCCTTCCTGTTACAAGGACCAATAGCAATATTAGATTGCCCCTATTCGATGAGCACACCCCCTTTATAGGTGCTGGTATACTCAAAACATAAAGAGTGCCTCATGAATGTCACTGAAAGTTTACTGAACAAAACACTACCGAGAGTCATACATGAGTGGTGATTCTAGAGAGTCAATGGCAGCGAGGTACATCAGGAAAGGGGGTGGGCATAAAAATGGGCTGGACCCAATACTGCTTCTGCACATGCTTCCAACATAGATGAAGGAAAAGAGGAATAGCTGTATCTGGATCTTATGTTGGACTTGGCAAAGTGAAGAGCAGCTAGATCAAGAAGAATGAGGCAGTAGAAGATAAAAGACATGGGTAAATGTATTTATCTTCTTCAGGCTTCCTCTCCCTAGTCGTCAAAATACTTTAGTTCTGCATTAAAGTCAGTTGAATTCCATCATGTTAATTAATGCTTCTATATGAGTCTTACTAACTGATTGTGGCAAAAAATAATACAGCTTATTACAAAACAACTTCTCCCATACATGGCAGTCCTAAGATGGACATGGCTGAGGGGGTAGTCCTAAGATCCCTCTACTTTGAACTGATGAAGTTCTTCATATTAGTGTACACTGGAGGGCTTTAGAAGCTATTAGGTAAGCCAATACACTTAACAACTGTGGGTTAGGTTGTATGTACGTATTATTTTATTTATAAAGTGTCAAAAATTTATGCAGCAATGTACAATTCAGCAATACAAATAAAATACAGACATGGGAGAAGTGCATTACACATGTAGGTGCCAGGTTGTGATTGACACAAGAGGATGGAGGTCCCTGTCCCACAGAACTTACAGTCTTAGGGGGTTATTCACTAAAGTCTGAATTGTTGTGTATAGGTGCGAATTCGCCAGATAAAGACAGTTGCAATAGGCTGTTACTATCGCAGTCGCGTCTTTATAATGAGAATATTGTCACAGTCACGACTTTATTATAGGAAAATTGTCGCAATCTTAACTTTAAAAAATTGCTGCGACTTTACAATGGGGAAATTGTCGCAGATTTGTTATGGGAATTCGCTGTTTGAGAATTCGACAGTCGAATTCGCACCTTAATGAATAACCCCCTTCAGTGTAAGTCTAAGGTGTAGTGTTAGTAAATATCTGCAGCTGTTCTGTCATGGCAAGAGAAACTAATGTAGTTGTCCATCATAAATTAAAGCTCATTTTAAATTTCTGCAGTCACTGATCTTGGAATAAAAAGGCTAATGTTCTTTAGTAACCATAGACATTATTCCAGAAAAATAAAGTGTTTTGCTAAATTTCATAATATATATATATTGAGGATGATGACTTGACACGGATACTTGCTTAGTAAAGATACAACTTAAGTGTATAAAGAATTCAGGGCTGCTAAATAGTTTATATGTACCATTCTATATCTTTAAACATGCATGTGCTGGAGACTGGCAGTGATTAGATTTATTTGTTACCATGTGAGAGGGGAGATTGTTACACTAATGGAATTCTTCTGTCTTTGTATACAGTCTAACTGTATTTTTTTTAATGGGATGCATTAGAAAAGCATTTCCTTATTAACATTTTACTGCAATATCAGCTTAGCTCTAAATGCCTGATAGCACACCATTATCAGTTCTGTGAATAGTCCACAGTTTAAACATAAATAACAACAAATGTATATTTTCACAAGCAAGTTCCTTGTTCTCATTCCTTTTCAATGGAATACATCACTTTGCTTGTTTATCCACAAATTATCATGTGCCAAACATTAAAATTAAACTATAGAAAATATACTTTGTAGGGCTTATTCATTAAAGAGCAAATCCGACTGTCAAAATAACACATGGAAAGTGATTCGAAGTGCTCATAAGTCCAAAGCTGTTGTAAGTATCTGAATTGGATGCAAATTTGCCTCTTCGCAGGGTCGTATGAATTTGTGAAGACAGGGAAATGGGAATGAATGACCTTTACGAGATTGTTTGGACGTTTAGGAATAAGCCCCTCTTTAGGATTATATACATTTAAATGAACGGTTCTCAACCTGGGGTCGCAACCCTTTTTGGGGTTGAATGACAATTTGCTAGGGGTCACCCAACACCCCTCAAGATTGTTGCGGAATTTTGACTGCAAGAATATTGGAATATTGTCTCAGTTTCAACATTGCTATGGAAACATTATCGCGACTTTAAAAATGTTGTGGTCACAGATAAAGGGTCCCTACAATATAAAGGTTGAGAACCACTGATTTAAATGAACATATCAATGCACCACTGTGACTTACTTCCACCACCTCATTTTAAAGCTAAATATTATATTATACTTTATAGAGAGCATTTAGAATTCTGGCAGCACTAATTGAATATATAGTAAACTGTAAATGCATTTGAGGCAATATTTGAAGTTACTGTATTTTTAAAAGTAAGGAAGATGAAGTACAGGAATGAATCACAGCTATTTGAGTAGAGGTAAAGAAAGGTGCAGCAAACAAATTGAATTTGGCCCAGCCATCATATATTTATAAGATAAGGATTCTAGAGGTAAAACAAGCAGTTACTAGTATCACAGGTCAGTAGTTGCTGTATTTTGCTCTATCCAAGTTACTTAGGAACTGCTGACATTTTAATTTGTAGATTATAAATTATGCCATTTTAAACACATTTGGGGGGGGGGGGGGGGGGTAATTCACTAAGGTGCGATCTCGACTGTCGAATTCACAAACAGCGGATTCCCATAGCAAATCGGCAATTTCCCCATTGTAAAGTTGTGACAATTTTTTACAGTTAAGATTGTGACAATTGTCCCATAATAAAGTCACGACTGTGACAATATTCTCATTAGAAAGAGGCGACTGCGACAGTAGCAGCCTATTGCGACTGTCTTTATCTGGCAAATTCGCACATATCCTTAACAATTTGGACTTTAGTAAATAACCCCATCTCTTAAAGGGTTATTTCCATCCCTAAATTTGCCATTTTTTTTTTCTGGCACATCCATAAACAGAAACTATATTTTTGTGATCAAAGATGTGCAACTTTTATAAAACTGTACTGACACCAAGCTGCGCTAATGGAAACAATGATGTATTTATAAGCAGTGTAAACTGAGTCAAGCTACGGCCATATGTATTTGTATTATAAACATACAGGGAGGCTATGGAGAGCAGGGAAGTAAACACAGCCATCAAGTGAGACTGCAAACGGCAAACAGAGTGCAGAACCAAACCCCCCTAATGTCCTGGATTTCGCAGGACAGTCCCATTTGTCGAGTACTGTCCAATGGTATTGCGTCCCTGCCCTATAGTACTACTCCAACAGTCCTCCCCCCAGCCCCTACCTCACAGCTGGTGTTGGTCCCCGGTGCAGAGCTAATCAGGTAAAGTTTTTGCTGCACTGTTGACATCACTGATGATGTCACTGGTGCACCACCAGTCAGAAATAAGTAGGTGTTGCACACTGTCAGGAGGGGTGAATCTGTCCCTTCCCCCTGGCAGGTGGAGAGGTATACAGCACAGACAGAAATACACTTTTTATATAAAAGGCAAAAAAATTGGGTGCAAAAAATGAGTAGTTTTGAGGCACAAAATTTAAGCATAGAAAAGGAAAAATTGATTGTTTTCATTGCTGTATTCTGTATTCTTTAAAGCCAAAGTTCCAACTTGTTTTGCTTTTGATTGTATTATCAGCTTGCTGTTTGCAAATATATTTTATCCGTTACAAACACCCACCAACTGCCATTGTTTTGCATTGGATATTCATATTCGAAACAGGCAAATGTGACACAATGCACCTTGTTGAATTTGCTACTGCAACAGACTCCACTAGTTGATGAATAGTCGAATAACCTGTGCGCGTGCATGCAAAGTGGTGTGAAGTGCTTTGTTAATCAGCAGTTGTTGTAAGTTGTTGAATTAGAGGAGAATTCAGGATAGTCTGAAGTGAGGTGCGGAGTGTTCACCTCACTTCGGACTGACTGATCTTCGCTCGCTGATGTCCTGCACGCGGACATCAGCGAGCGCATTAAAGGGATTCCAGTCTCGGCGAGAGCACTCCGCACCTCACTTCGGACTATCCTGAATTCCCCTCTTAGTCTCTAATTCTCTACAATGGACAAGTTTGCTGAATACTCAAATATGGGGAAGTGGTGAATAAATGTGAATTCACACCTTTACGTGACTATTTGGCCTTTCATTAATAAGCACCAATAGATTTTAAAATAAAAATAACACATTTTCTAGGAATGATGGTATAAATGCAAGTCGTGACTTTAAGGGGGTTATTCACTAAAGTCAGAATAGTTACGTATAGGTGCGAATTTGCCAGCTAAAGACAGTTGCAATAGACTGCTACTGTCGCAGTCAAGGTTTTAGAATGATAATATTGTCGCAGTCGCAACTTTACTATGCAAAGTTGTGGCAGTTGCAACTTTAAAAACTGTCACGACTTTACAATGGGGAAATTGTCGCGGTCGTGGATTTGCTATGGGAATCCCTTGTTTGAGAATTCGACAGCCGAATTCAGACTTTAGTCAATAACCCTCTAAAGTTTCAGAATATAATGGATCCGAAAATAAATCCGTATGCAGAGTGCAATGCGTAGGGTTTCCAAATACACATATGGTTAAGAATTTATTACTGAAAGCTTTGACACATATCGAGTTGATGCCGAATTGTTCCATTTTTTGTTAAAAGTGTTACATTTCCTTTAGTCTCAGATTTGGAAGACTTTTCTGTAAAAGGTAAGGGCTGCTATGCGGTTTATTTTAAAGCAGACATCTGGGCACATCTTTAATCATAATTTTTAGTGTCATTCAGTAATGCTCAGGAGGTCAGCAGCACATTCCTTCGCCACTGAGAATTCCAAGTTTGGCAAAATATTTTTTCTCTTTTTTTTTTTTCTTCCTAACTTTGAAAAGTTCAAAGGAAATGTTAAAACAGATGTTACTTGTTAAGTTGCTCTCATGAGTCGTCTTGAACGTGGGAGGGACCTTAGAAGCCCCCATGAAGTCTACAGAACATGATGACGAGGCATCATGGAAGTCACCAGGAATGAAGCCTTTTCCAAACTCCACTGTATCCAGGATATGATTGCAATCACAGTCTTCTGTCAGAGTACGTTAAAATCATTAGTCATTAGAAGGCCAACTAAGTTCAGCTAAACATATTTTTATAGATGCGACATTAGATTCTAGAGACCTTGACATTGCTTCTTTACATAAGACAGACCAGAGAGAGTCATCACAAATTAAGAACATCAAATTTTATAAATAATATGTTCTTGGTGTTTCCTCAGGAATCAAGCGAATGTGGAACAGGGAGTTGTGGGACATTTTAGAATTACGGATGTACCAAGAAAAGCTTTTCTTATGCACTGTATACTGTTTCATTTTTAGTTTAAAGCTAATTATATGCAGTGATATCTATTGATTATTATAGACATGTTCCTAACCATCGAGCTTGCAATCTAAATTTTGGTACCTGATGTTTATGAAAAGGTGAACATGTGAACAATTTGATGGATTTATGACCTTCAGAAATGATAGTTTCCTACAGAAAGTATGGGGGGAGTGTTTACCAGCAAAAAAAATAAATAAACAAAAGAAAACAGCTGTTTTTAACTTTATTCTTATCACCATTTTTTTCATATTGGCCTCTTTGATTAAATTGGCCAATAGCAAAAATAAAAAAGGATTAAAAATTATATGAACAAATAGGGAAATTCAGGCATAAACAATATTGTAAATGCAGCAATATTCTCATTTGCAAAACTTAAAAAAAATATTGGGAGATACAGCATTTGTAAAAGTCGAAAAAGATTTTCAAACTTAGCAAGATATTTCCATTTTTTTTTGCAGATTTCAAAACATTTTTTTCCCACACTCCATTGTGTTCTTGCATTAGAAAAACATTGTCGTTATTGGTCACAATTATCTAAAAATGGAATGGGAACCACATTAAACACAATATAAATCATTTGAATTGAAGGGGGTTATTGACTAAAGGATGAATTCACCTGTTGAATTCACTTCTCTACAATTCAAAAATAGTCTCAAATTCACTTCTCCTTATAGACTAAGCAGCGAATAGGCTTGTCAAACAAGCAGACAACAGCGATTACTGTTGGATGTTTAGTGAGGCGCATTCCGCCAGTGAAATGTAGTGACATCAGTCTGTCATTGTTCCTCTAATTGTATTCACTGAATATTCCATCTATTTCTATGTCATCTTATCCCTAGGTCATGTTGTCAATTAGCAGCAGTCACCATTGTCACTTTTGAATGAATAGTCGCCTTACACCACATCAGAGCCCTGCCATCGACCCCCCAATTTGCCACAAA